>SNQJ01S0073110.1:44966-55718 GCA_010110895.2 Picea sitchensis | reverse complement strand
ATAGCATTGAGAAAAGGATTATTGGGGGATGGAAAGCTTATTATGGGCTTGAAAACAATTGTAAATCAACTGATCTTTGGAGTTGGGATAAGAAGAAACTCCTCTTTGAGACTCTTGTTACACCTTTTATTCTTTATGGATGTGAAGTTTGGGGTTGTAGTATCTCTCGTGAGAAAGATAGAGCAAATACAAAAGGATTTTATAACCTATAATCTCAAAATTAAAGGACATACGCCCTATCCCATCCTCCTCATAGAAACAAGCCTCTCCCTCATTGAGAGCATAGCTATGACTAGATACCTAATGTATAAGAACAAGTTAAACAACATGGAAGACAAGAGGCTACCTAAAATTGCTTCAAAATCAAGTCATAACCACCATCGACTCAGGGGAGGATGGCATAAAGACGCCTGGTCTTGGCTAAACTATTGGGGAATCATGGAAGAAACCATTTTGCAGAATAAAGATACTATTAAAAAAACGTCAAATCAAAATTTAAGGAAAAAATGTGGTGTGATAAAGAATTAGAGGAAAAAAGAAAATTAAGATATTATAAAGATGTAATCAACCATAATCTAGAAGATCAAAATTATCTATCTGTTTTTCCAAGTGTAAAGAAAAAAATAAGCATTCTAAGATAAGAACAAATTCTCACGAGCTCCATAGTGAAACTGGGCGTTGGTCAATTCCTAAAATACCATGGGATGAAAGAGTGTGTCACCTTTGTGACACTAAGAAGGTTGAAGATGAAAAACACTTTCTCTTAGATTGTCGAGCCTATACCCATATTAGATTTCATTTTCAAAATATTGATCACACTACCAACCTTCCTAACCTCTTAACTCAACAAAAGTATGGTGATCTTAGAAAACTTCTCTTAATGCTTTTCGAGCACCTAAACAAAATTCTAAAGAATCACAATTATCACTTACCCTATTAAGGTCCGATAGACCAATTAGGTCTTAGTAGATGTTAATCATCATCATCATCATCATCATCATTTATTTGATTATTTCAGCTTTATTTGTTTTCATAATGGATAAAGTATCCACTGAAAATGTTGGATTTTTGAAATTTTATACACAATTTATCTAAGATAAGATTAAGCAACAAAGTAATTATTTATTTTTCTTAAATTTCCATATATCAAAATTGATCTTAATAAGTCTTAGTCATCATCATAATTGTCATCATTAATAATAACATTAATATCAAAATTTATATTATAAATATATGATAATTATAATAAATTTAAATATTCAATAATAAAAACATTAAAATATTAATTTTGTAATATTATTAACATTATTTATGATAGTGATTAATGTACATTAAAATATTTAATTATTAATAATAATATTTTATATAAATAAAAAATAAAATTATTTATCTTTAAAAATCATCATCAAAACTTTTTGTTTTGTTAAATTATGAAATTAATTATTTTAAATTTGTACTTACTTCTTTATATATATTTTTGGATGATTAATGTGTGTCATAATAATTTTAAAAGACTTATTATTTTAAACTTCTTTTCTATTTTATTGTAATTTGATTTATAATACAAATAATAATTAAAAAAAACTTATTATTTTAAATTTGGTTTCTATTTTAGTGTACTTTATAATACAAATAACAATAATTTTAAGAAATTTGAAAATATAAAACAAAATCACAATCTTATACTTTTTCTTATAATTTAAAATTTTATTCATTATTTTAAAATTAATTATAACAATAATTTTAAGAAATTTGAAAATATAAAACAAAATCACAATCTTATTATTTTTCCTATAATTTAAAATTTTATTCATTATTTTAAAATTAATTATAAACTTTGTGTTACAAATAAATTTTTATTTTTAAACGAAAATTCTATTATATAATATTATTTTTAACATTTATTTTTTAAAATCTTTTAATTTTCAAAATTATATAATTTTTTTTATTTAATTATTTTTAATACCATAATAATTTTTTATTTAATTATTTTTAATACCATAATAATTTTTTATTTAATTATTTTTAATACCATAATAAATTGTTCACATGTCAAAACCAAACTTCCCCTTGATATTTGGACAACCATAAAACAAAACGATACACTCCTTAGTGTTTCGAGATCATTAGCATTTCTTCGTGTCAAATCCCGAGTCAATCAATATCTTTTTCCACATGGTGCTTTACCCTCCCTTACCTAAGTGTACGGTTGATTTAAGTGATATAATGATTTTGTATTCAATATTTTCTTTTCCAATATATGAATTTAATGGCTAAGAAAAGGCCAACATTTAGGTACCATGCTTTTCCATTTTGTTTGTTATATATCTAATCAGTAAGTCAATCATGGGTACTATTGGTACTATTTATTCTACATTCATTTTAAGTGTACAATCCATTTAAGTGATATAATGATGGTCTATTCAATCATATCTTTTGGAATACAAGGATTTAATGGTGAAGAAAAGGTCAACAACTTTCATCATATCACGTTTTTTCCATCTTGTTTGTTGGATGGTGAATAGTATGTATTCAATGGATAAGATGGAAAGAGAATAGTTCAATGCTCAGTTTAGTGCATGGTATATAAAAATAGCATATGTTTCTCATTAAAAGTTAGTTTGAATCAACATGAAATGCATTGGCCCACATAATTTTATTATTTCAAAAAATGTGTTTCTCATTGAAAGTTCAGTTCAAATAAGCATAAAATGCAACGTGCATAACAATTTTATTATTTTAGAAAATATGTTTTCATTGAATTTTAAGTGTTATTATTGCACAATATTAATATTTTATTATTTAAATGTGTTTTCATTGAATGTTAAGTGTTATTATTTCACATAAGTAGGAAAAGTTGGAATACTTACAATTTTTTAGATATTGATAGTAAAAATTCTATCAGGGGCAGTCTCACCTTGTAGAACCCTAAAAAAGTTGACCTAATCTCGGCAAAAGCTACAAGTTATTATTTATCAATGGATTTGCAAGTTATAGGGACTCTAGACAAGGTCATGTTCACTAATGTGTATGGCCCCCAACTTTTGGATGATAAGAATAGAATAATGACAGCCTTAGAAAATCTTAGAGACCGAAATATGAATTCTCACTAGATTTTAGCAGGATATTTCAACATAATTGTTACCCTGGCTGAGAAGAAAGGGGGAGTTCGAAGATTGGATAGATATGTTGAGGTATTCTCATCGTTTATAGAAAAAAACAAACCTAGTAGATATCATAACTAATAATGGACTTTTTACTTGGAATAATAAGAGATCCTTGCATAACCAGGTAACATCGAGATTAGATAGATTTTTAATCTCATAATCTATTTTAACGCAAGGTATTGACATGGAAGGAAACATCCTTCCTTGGGGGGGCTCGAATCATTAGCCAGTTATGTTAGAGGAAAACTTCCAAGGGACCCCCAAAATAGACCATTCTATTTTGAGAGTTTGTGGACGAAGCACCCAACCTTCAAGGAGAATATCAAGCTATGGTGGACAGAGGACATCCAAGAACAGAGGACAAAAATGTTTAGACTTCATGGCATATTGAAACATGTAAAGAAAAAATTAAAACAATGGAATGTTTAGACTTCATGGCTAGAGAACCCAATAAAGATCGATCAGAGGATATGCAAAGAATTCTGAGGAATATTCCTAGATTAGTTATAGAGGAACATAATCAAAATTTAAGAAAACAAATATCACCAGAGGAGGTTGACCAAGTTGTTCAAGAGATGCCAAATGGAAAGGCCCCAGGACCTAATGTCTTCAAAGTGGACTTCTTCAAATCCTATTGGGATGTGGTAAAATAGGATATCTATGGTATAGTGGAGGATTCAAGATGCTCTTCTTCTATTCTTAAAGCTCTGAATTCAACTTTCATCACCTTGATCCCCAAATAAAATGAAGCTAGAACTCCAAATTGATTTAGACCGATAGCTCTTTGCAATGTGGTGTACAAGATAATCTCCAAGGCTATTGCAAACAGACTTAAACCCCTCCTACCCATTTTGATCTCAAAGGAACAGTCAGGCTTTGTGGAAGGCAGACAAATTTTAGACAACATTACTCAAGCTCATGAAATAATCCACTCCTTGAAAATTAGGAAAAAAGTAGGCATGATAATACAATTGGATTTTTCCAAAGCATATGATAAGCTAAACTGACATTATATGGAAAAAACCATGGACGCCTATGGATTTGATAATCATTGGATAAAATGGGTAATGACTCTGGTGTCCACGACTAGCTTCTCAATATTGGTTAATGGATCCCCTGCAAAACCTTTCTACCCATCCAGGGGTCTTCGACAAGGGGATCCCTTATCCCCTTTCTTGTTCATACTCATGATGGAAGGTTTGAGTAGATCTATCAAAGCTGGAACCACTAAAGGAACTATAAAAGGTCTTCAATTATATGAAGACAGTCCCACAACAACTCATCATCAATTTGTTGATGACACAATGCTACATGGAATTCCGACAGTCAAAGAGGAAACAACTTATAAGGAAATCTTAGTATACTTTGGAGAAGCTTCTAGAACATAAATAAATCACTCCAAGTCCATGATTTACTTTTTTAACAAGAACATTGTTTTACAAAGGTACTTATCCATCATCTTGGGCTTTAAGAGGAAGACCCTCCCTACCAAGTATTTGGGAGTGCCTCTAAGGGATTAGGTAGGTAAGAAATCAACTTGGGAAAGTATTATAAACAAACTGCAAGATAGAGTTAAAAGATGGACCTACCGAGCCCTAAACTTTGCAGGCCGACTATTTCTCACAAAGGCAGTTTTACAAGCAATTCCAATGTATTTACTATAATTTTTTCCAGCTCCAGCAAGAATTTTACAAAAAATCAGATCAATAGAGAGGAACTTCTTATGGAGAGATGTAGAGGACAAGAAGAAATGGGTGCTTGTGACCTAGGAAAAACTATGGTGGCCAAAAATCAAAGGTGGTTTAGGTTTGCAAGACCCGCAAACGACAAACATCGCTTATGGAGAAAATATTTGGTGGAGATGGGTCAAAGATAGTTCTACCCCGTGGGAAAACCCATGGAAAGAAAAATATGTCCCCGGAAGTATCCCTCGGGACCTTATTCATTTCACAGGTGCAAGGGAGGGTTCAACCATCTGGAATTTGTCTTGGAGAAATAAAAAATGGGTTCAGGATCATAGTTTTTGGGAAATTAGAAATGGTCAAACTGCTCGATTATGGGAGGATGCATGGTAGCAGGAACCCCGATTTGAAAACCAAGATAGAGAAGGTATTAAAAAAGAGTTACTCAGACAAGGAAAAGTAAAAACAATTCAGTGTTGGAAACAAAACAAAGGGACAATATCCCAAAATGGAGAACTTGGGACACAATTCAAACACAAGACAGAAATCAGAATTCTTCGCTGGTTAAATATTTAGAGGAGCTATGGAAAATAAATATTATGTTCTCTGATGAGGACCAACTTTGATGGGGTAGGAAAGATGGAGGAGAATTCACTCTGAATGAAGCCCGATACTATATAGTTGTAATGTCCCTTTCCAAATAGGATCTATAGAGAGGAGGCTTAATGGTCTAAACTGCCCCGTTAGACTATAGCCAAAGCTAGAAAAGGGGTAAATAAGGTTACTAGAGGTCACTCCAGTCACAGGTGTTATATACGGAAAGTGACATTGAGCTAAAAAGGGTTAAAAGCGCTTTTAATTCATTATGAGCTAAAAATAGAAGTCAACAATGAATTAGGGTTTCAATAGTGATTTAGGGTTTTGGAAGTCAATAGTGAATTAGGGTTTCAACATTGATTTAGGGTTTTGGAAATCTATAAAGGAAGGGTTAGTGACCTAATTCATCATTATGCAGATTATGACTTGTCATTGATGAGAGAGGCACATCTCAGGAGGGATAGTTCAGTGGATTCCATGAGGAAGACACCAGTTGGTTGATTTTGGTGTTGAGAGACACACCCTAGTCACCAAGAAGATCACATAGGTCTTCCATCATACTTCAACAACAATTACTTAGTATTCAACAACAAGGGCACATTCATCCAGAGGGAGGGCGTAACTTCTGGAAGGTTTAGAGATCGACTTGTCCCATGCAGGGATAATTCTGAGATTTCCCTCCAACCCATTTGAGAGGAAGGCAAGGCACATATTTTGTCTGGTACCTCGCCAGATTCCAACGGAGGAATCATCTAGGGTTCATTTTCCAGACTTGGGAGTGCGACACTTTTGGCGGATACATTCAGGGTTCCCGAGCGAGCATCAGGCCATATTCACGGAAACCCCTCCGACCCATTTCCCAGTAGACCAAGGTAGTCATTTTGAGACACATCTCATTCGATTCAGATGGTGGAATCACTATGATGCATTTTTCCAGAGAAAGAGGGGTGCATTCCCCCAGGGGGATCCATGTGAGGTCCAAACCCA
The DNA here is from genome assembly GCA_010110895.2 of Picea sitchensis. NCBI lineage: Eukaryota > Viridiplantae > Streptophyta > Pinopsida > Pinales > Pinaceae > Picea > Picea sitchensis. The sequence goes on along the minus strand of SNQJ01S0073110.1, from coordinate 49,285 downwards.
CCAGCAAAGGGGTCCGATAGTTACCATTACTGAGGAATAGGGAAGGGCACATCATTAGGGACAATTTCCAGGTCATTCCAAGAGGTATATCTCCCAAGGCGAACTTTCCAGGCTTCCAGCAGTTACCGTACAAGCTGCCATAATTCCAGTGCATCCATTGATCCTGCAGTGCTCACATATTATGGGTATTATCTTTTGTTGTTTATTTGTATTCCAACTAAGATCCTTTTGTCTTTTGATCTAACCGAGTGTTGTCATTTTATTCAGCTGCATTCAACCTTTGTAATCAACAGAGATATCATAATATAAACTTTGCAGCACTTTGTCGCATTTATTATTTGTATGACCATTTATATGCTGTAAACGATTGATCCTACATAAACATTAGCAATGTTTCCTAGACTAGCCAAGTCAGGAACATTATAGTGGTATCAGAGCTTTAGACCTGCCAGCCTATGACTAAAGACAATAAGTGCAGCAGAAGAACCAGAGGGTTGTGAACACGTAGGTGATGAATATGTCACTTACAACATGCATAAGGAAAGAAGGCATAGGCTTGACTTTCCCCCTTTTCCCCCTAGCTCAGAGGAAGAGGAAGAGGCACACAGAGAAGAAGAGAGAAGGTAAGAGCATGACGCTGAGCTCGAGGAAGAGAGGATACTAGGAGACAGATATGAGTGACTAGAGGGCAGTGGCAAGGCCCCTGTATATCTAGAGACAACGTTCATGCAGGTTATCAACGATATGTTAGCTAGTCAATGGACTATGTCTCAGTCCTTGGCATAGGTGGCTGATAGATTGGATAGAGTGGGCACGCCAGACACACAAGTCCCACATGCAACACAGGGGAACTCAGGAGCAGGCAGTAGACCCCAGTCACCCTCTCGCACATACACCTCTGCGAGTAGGATTCCCAGACCCTTGTTTCCCAGTTTCTAGAGGGCACCCCCGGTAGCAGCACCGCCACCGATAGCACAGAGGCCACCCACTCATGTAGAGAACATTGCAGAGTATAGGAGGGAGTACGTAGCATTGGGTCGTGACTTCCATCAGGACATGACCCTAGTCAAGTACTGTGGACTCAGACTCAGGAACCGTCCTAGAGAGATATAGAGAGGAGGACCACAACAACAACATGGGAATAAAATGGATTTCATCCGAAAAGATGGTAAAATCACCATACCTTCTTTTGACGGATCATCCAAATACACTGTCAGAGCTTGGGTATAGAAGTTAGACACATATTAAAAGCTCAACCAGATGACCGAGACAGAGGCCATCAGTTTCACGACCTTACACTTGGAGGGTGAGGCACACAAGTGGTGGTATCATGGATTGGTGACATTGGGTCACAATCACATCACTTCATATAGGGAGTTCACAGAGAGGATCATGGACAGGTTTGACAAGAGGGATCCTGAAATCCACTTTAGGGATCTAGCCCAGTCGAGACAAACTGGCACAGTAGAGGCGTTCATCATGAAGTTTCAATAGGTAGCCGTGGCAGTGACAGATATATCAAAGATGATCATTCTATTCACAGAGGGACTCACCAAGCCTTTGAGAGGATGGGTGAAGGCATACAGACCTCCCACCTTGCAGGATGCCATCCTTTGCACTCAAGATTTGGCAGACTCAGTGCCAAAGACTAAAACCTTTTCCAAACCATTCGTACCCCAGATGGATTGAGACAATAAGCCATTCTAGAGAGAATGGAAGGGCAAGGAGAATCTAGATGATGAGACTAGGAAAGAGCTTATGAGGAAGAATCTTTTATTCAACTGCAGAGACCCTTGGGTCCCAGGCCACTGGTGCATGGGAAAGGGAGAGATTCATTATATTGAGGTGGCAACAAACAATGTGGATAGTGAGGAGGAAGAGAGAGAGAGTGGATCTACTAGCTCAGAGGAGGATTCAGCATAGGCAGAGGAGCGACCTCCCCGTAAACCTCTGACATTGGCAGGAGCCCATCCTCCAATAGTCCCACAGCCGTCTGTGCAGGATAACAGGAGGAAACCAACAAAGGGAGGAGTCATAGTGACCCCTTATGACCCCTTATGGTGTTCCTAGGTATGATACCCTCCGGATCAGAGGGACTATTCAAGGGCAATGGGAAATCACCCTGATAGATGGTGGGGCCACCCACAACTTCATCAACACTTCACTAGTATCGAGACATGCACTTCAGACAGAGGGGTTTGAGGGGTTTGGCGTTGCAGTAGCAGATGTCCACACAGTGGAGTGTCTAGACAGAGTTCCAGACTTGGAGGTAAATTTAGGCAACTACACATTGGGAGATACATTTTATATGGTTGAGCTATCTAACACAGATGTGGTGTTGGGAGTCCAGTGGATGATTACCTTGGGAAAAATCACCACCGATTACGAAACCTTGGAGATGGGATTCATAGACCATGATGGGAGGAAGGTTGTTCTAAGAGGTATGTCGACAGGAGCACCCATGACAGTTTCAGCCAAGAGGATGGAGAGGATATTCAGACAAGGGGAAGTAGCATATGTCGTCGAGTGTTTGATCACTACGTGAAAGGATTCAGAGGGTCGACAATAGTATCATACAGAGATCAAGAATTTGTTGGGACGACATCAACATGTTTTTGAGTCGATTCCACCAGGAAGACCACCTGATAGGGGGTTTGAGAACACCATTGATTTGGAAGAGGGGGCCAAACCAATGATCACCCCCCCCCGCTATTGTCATCCCAGGAGTTTCAAAGATGAGATAGAGAAGGCAATCAAGGAATTGCTAGTGATGGGACACATCAGACCAAGCAACAACCCATTCACTTCTTCAGTTGTCCTAGTTCTGAAGAAGGATGGCACCATGAGGATGTGCATTGATTACCAAGCCTTAAATAAGAAAACCATCAAGAACCGGTATCCTATCCCATGCATTGATGAGTTGTTGGATGAACTTCACGGGGCAATTTTCTTCTCAAAGATTGATCTACGCTCTAGGTATCACGAGATTAGTATCCGAGAGCAGGACATAGAGAAGACAACATTTTGATGCCACTTTGGACATTTCGAGTTATTGGTTATGCCATTTGTGCTAACAAATGAACCCGCCACGTTCCAGTCTTGCATGAACCACATATTCAGGGATGAAGTGAGGAAATCAGTCTTGGTTTTCTTCGACGACATATTGGTCTACATCAAGACATGGAAGGAGCATATGAGGCACTTGGATGAGGTATTGAGCATCATGAAGGCACAGTCATTATATGCCAAAGAGTCCAAGTGTGAGTTTGGTATGACAGAGATGCTTTACTTAGGCCATATCATTAGTGCACAGGGGGTACAGGTGCACGAGGAAAAGATCAGGGCCATTCTGGACTGGCCAATGCCCAGGAATGTAACAGAGTTGAGGATTTTCTTTGGGTTGTGCAGCTATTACAGGCGGCTTGTCCGGGGTTTTTCTCAGCTTGGAGCACTGCTAACGGATCTTACCAAGCATGGGGCTTTCATCTGGACTGAGGAATCATGAAAGTCCTTTGATCACATGAAGTAAGTCATGAGTACTTGTCCAGTATTGGCATTACCAGAATTCACCTTGCCATTTGTACTAGAGTGTGACGCATCCGGCGAGGGTATCGGGGCAGTTTTGATGTAGGAAGGACACCCCATTTTATTCGAGAGTAGGAATCTTAGCCAGCCCGAGAGGTTGTACTCCATTTATGACAAGGAGATGTTGGCAATCATGCATGCCTTGACCAAATTCAAACAATATTTGGTGGGCAACAAATTCATGGTCAAGACAGATCACAACATCTTGAAGTATTTCCTTGAGCAGAAGGACCTCAGTGAGCACCAATAGAAATGGGTGATGAAGGTACAAGCATTCGACTTCGACATAGAGTATGTCAAGGGGAAGAATGATCCAGATTATTTTCGACACGAAACGAGAGCGGAGATATAATAAAGAAATGCACAGAGATATTGCAGATATTCAATAATATAATAGGAATGTATCAGAGATGTAACCATAAACACAAATATACAGTAATACATGATTTCTATTAATCAGAGAAATGTACAGAGACTGTAAAAATACAGAGTGAAAGACTCGCTAGAATGGTGGCAACTTATCTCTAAGAAGAGATGTGACGACTACTCGCATTCACAAGAAGATGATTACAATGAGGCTTTGAAGGCCTTTTTACAATAAGCGAGAATGCCCAAAGTCCTAGACATCCAAAAACCTAACCCTAGGAGATGAAGCGCTAAAAGTCATGTGGGCCCCGTTTGGGTAAGTGAGTACATCAACTTCCCGGGGTCGTAACTTTTGCATACGATCTCCG
>SNQJ01S0073110.1:21481-33339 GCA_010110895.2 Picea sitchensis | reverse complement strand
TTAATTTTATTTCAGTGCTTGCATTGATAAAACACATCGGTACATTCTTAAGTACCAAGCACCAGTGCACACACAAAAGTTAAAACCATTGGTGCTCTTAAAATATTATGAATTTTTTTTGTATTTTAAGTTATATGAAGTATCGATGATTTGTGTGTTAATGTACACATCAGTCTGTATTATTTTTGTATGCACAAGTATGTATTATTTAGTACACATTGGTGCCTATGTTAACATGTGCACCAAAGGGTAGTGAAATTTTGAATATTCGAGATGAGATATCTACACCATTCTTTGATATTAAGCACTAATGCGTATATATAACGTCCCCTCTATTACAACTAGGAATATCGTAGCAAAAAAACAAAGTTTTTGTATTAGGAAAATTTAAAACATCATGACATAATTATCAACTTCACATAATCAACACGACAACATAATTAAAAGCATTGCAAGTGACACATCATCGAAATAAATAACGAAACAAGACAACGCATTAACATAAATGATAACGACACCTGATCAACACATAATACTAAATGATAGCAACACAATTCAACACAGCAAGATCAAATGAAGCAGATATAGATAATGTTCAACCATATCACTAAATAATAAAGAACTACCCTCCCAACCTATCCTGCATGGTTAGGACCTCCATGACACATAAGCAACACTCAAGCCCAATATTCATTTGATTGATTTTGACCACTTAAGGTCTCACGACGAGTGACTGTTCTGAGGAACAATGAGGTGTCTAAATCCTACTACTCCAATCAAGCCAACAACAACTAGCTCAATCAATCAATATTAACCATCAATTATTCATGGTGCAATATTATTTTAATCACTTAATTAAACATACATCAACATTATTTCAAAGAGCAAAGCAATCTAATACTTAATCCTTTATACGTCAACATTTATTCCATAGCGCAAATCAATCTAATAACTTAATCATTTATACATCATTCATAAAAAAATCATGGCGCAAGTAATCTAATCATATGACCAATCATAAATCATTCATTAAATTCATGGTGCACTTCACAAAAAACTCCTTATAATTTCCTTAATTACATAGTGTAATCTACTACGATTTTGTGATCGCTAAACAATTTCCCAGACTCTAAACAAACATTGTAATATTCACCTACGCAATTAATTCAACATAACAATTAAATCATCTAGCAACAAGAATAATGCTCACGCATCTTAAAACTACTTTACCCAGAAGTTCTAAACTTGTCCTTTACCGATAAGGTTAAGGGTGCAAGGGGTAAGATAATGGTGCCTAAAGTACTACTTATTTTCTCCAATTGCCCAAATACTCCTTTTAATAGAGAGGATGTAACAATTCACATAAAAATAAATAGATTTATTTTGGGCAAGTAACACCATTTTATCAACAAATTAAGAAGATAAGTCACACTTTTGTGTGGTACTTGTGTAGCGAAGTAATAAGGCGAACCTGAAAAACATTGTTTTTTTATCTAACTCGAAGTTGCGCAACTTGTGCAACACCTTAAGAGCACTAAATGCACAAGGTGCTTTATGAAATCCATTAAGATTAATGTTAAGACAATAGTAAAAAATGTTAAAATTAAATCACTATTAAAAGAAACTTGAATGGAAAGTCTACTCTATTTACTATTTAAAACATCATATTAAGGAAGCAACCCTAACATGTGTTATACAATATCCTTTACAAGATACTAAGACATCCTTCTCAAACATTTATGTTGTGTGGTACTTTTAGGAACGTCCAAATTATTGATTCATATATGCAAGGACTCAAGCTAAACCTAAAGTCCATATAATACTATCATAGGTCACATCAAGTTAAGATCTAGGTAAGACATTTTTAAGGGAAGATCAAGTATAGCTAAATGTAACAATAAATGTAACAATAAACTAAATAGATTCGAGGATGTCTCAATCACAGTTAACAATTAAGAAGGGTTCAACAACAAAACAAAAAGGATTTCTTATAAGGCGGTCTTATTTGGAACTTCCCAAGTTATTTATAGCTACCTATGATATTCCTTCAATTTAAACTACCGGTAAGGGTTCCTTCTCTTTAACGCGGCTACCTTAAAATGGTAAAAATCCAGTATTTGAGTTGGTTATGGGAGCAAGTGCGAGTACAAGTCTGTGTCTCTGGGAACTGTCATGAATCTTCTTTTCTGCTCCAATTCTACTAGTAATCGGTGGTAAGAATCGGGTTCCAGAATGATTTAAGAAAAACAGACCTAAAATCGATTAATAATTCAGAGGTGATTCTATCGGTTGCGGTTTTTTAAGAATTTGTTTCTCAGCGCTTAGAAAAAGAGAGACCTGAATCCTTGGATCTAGGGCGTGCTTATAAATCTGTCTCCATTCATGAGACGTTTTAACCTCAGGGCTTAAGATTCATGAGGTGTTTTTAACCTCAGGGACTGTGATCAAGGTTGTGCTTATAAATTCATTTCCACATAGCTCACGCTTGGATATCCGAGTGACTGTGCACCTGAGAAGCCGTTTTAATCTGAGACGAGGCGTAGATGAGGTAAGGTGAATCGCCTAAGAATCCAACCAGCTATTGGTTCGAAAATTTGCTTGTTGTTAGGCAGCCCTTCATCAGGCTTAGCGATTCGAGGCTTAGAGATGCAGCTAAATACCCAATTTACTTATGACCGAATCTGGGCATGCTCATTACCTCAACCACATGAAACGCAATATTCTGATATGTGAGCTTATGTAATGCCGCTGCCTTTGTGTCATGATCTGGTAATTTAATTTCCTTGGATTTCGTCCATTGCTTAGGTTAGAAACCGAGTTTCTCCTATCCTTTGTACATGAAGACCTTTCACCAGGTCTTCTAGGGTTTTATGGAATAATGACTCCATGATTGTGGATGCCATTGGATATATGTATTGTTTGGGTAATGTATTTTGTGAATTTAAATCAATTGAACGGATGAAACACTAGTCTAGTAATGAAGACCTGCAGAAGATGCAAGTGAATACAACCTGGGGGAGACTGAATATGTGAGATCAGTGCTCCGACATCGTGCAAAAGATCTTAATGGATGAACGGTTGTTCTGAAACATTTCCATGCCATATATACAATTTTTACGTTAATCGGATCCAAATATTAGCATTAAGATCCAAGATGCCAACCAATGAAATGAACTTGGTACATTTATATGCGGAAGCTCAATCTGATCAATGCATCATTATAAAAGTAAAATTTAAGATCTTAATGGATGAACGGTTGTTCTGAAACATTTCCATGCCATATATACAATTTTTACGTTAATCGGATCCAAATATTAGCATTAAGATCCAAGATGCCAACCAATGAAATGAACTTGGTACATTTATATGCGGAAGCTCAATCTGATCAATACATTCTTAAGACAGTTTTTTTTCCCTTCAACGGGAACAATTATAAACTTAATAATTTTAAATAACAAATCAAATTACAAATTACCTTAGACCGAAGATCAAATAGTTGGAGACGAGACTTTCACCAAGAGAATTTTGCACCACACTCTCCTTCGCTTGCTAATCGAGAGACTTCACCGATATCTCCCAGCCAATGCTAGGGGTACTCTTCTTTTCCCTTAGCACGAGCCACAAAGGGACCACACACAAAACCAGAAAAATACTCCAGCTCGCCTCACAAGGTAGAGCCACCACTCTCTCTCAAGTTGGGTATCCCAACTCTCACAAGTAAAACCAGTCAAAAAAATTGGACAACATAACTTTACCCATTTCCCTCTGATCCCTCTCTCATCTTTTTCTATTTGTTTTATAGATTTTCCTTAATGACACATTCCCACTTGCACAATTAATTCACTTTTTAATTAAATAATTTATAATTATTCTCCCATCACTTGTGACCCTCTCCATAAGTTGCACAAGAAAATTCCATAATTTATCTTCATAAAATTAAATTTCCCTCACCCTTCCTAAAAGCGCTCATTAAATCACTCTTAGTTGTCTCTTTATTCCCCTTATTTCCAATTAATGATTGATGCCTTACTAAATCTGAGTTTAGTTAAAATAGGAATCTTCTCCTAGTTAGAATAGTGTTAACTAGACTCTAGATTCCTTTATATGCGTACCCATTCCTTTAGCTTTATTACATTATTACCTTAATTTCTCATTTGGTATTTTCTTGCACATAGGAGTATTAACTCAATCATTAGGTTTATTTTATTTTTCTTAATTTCTCAAATTGATTTACTTCGTTCCTATTTGATTTAGTTAATAGTTTTAGTCTTCTTACCAATTTAGGGTTAATTTTCGCATAGTCCTAGATTTTCATTTGGTGGAATTCGCAATTAATTAATTTAATCCTTAATTCATTAATTAATTAAAGCCAACAATGCTTAAAGATTTTACAGGGTTTAATTATTCACTCAAGGTTTTTCTAGGCCACCTAGATTCATTGACTCAAGTTTTATTTCCGCGACGTGCCCTTCAATACGCACACCGTGCTCCAAGGGTGCCACTCACCTTTGATTCAAATTTTTAATTACAGGATGTGCCCTTCAAGATGAACTTCGTTCTCCAAGGATGCCACTCACCTTTGACTCAAATTTGAAATTTCACGATGTGCCCTTCAAGACACACTCTGTGCTCCAAGGGTGCCACTCACCTTTGATTGGTTTTGGTAGTTTTCCAACCCTTGGAATTAACACTCCATTAGGGCGACCTTATGAGAGACTAAGGGCATCTGAGGAATAAGGACCCTACCTTACTGTGCGCCCCTTAGAAATCTTCATGAGCAACTGTCCTAGTCTTCCCACATCGTGAGTGCTAGTAGGTTGTGATAGGGATGCTACCACACCTCTCCCTCAATATCTGGTCTATGTGCATGGCCCATTTACTCCTTATGTGAGTCAGATTAGTAAGAAATCGCCAGCCTGCATTTATCAATGAAACACTGTCAATGATCCATATACAAAATCATAATATATAATCTATTACATGTCACATATGCATAAATTAATACTCAAACCAATACAATCCACTCTCTAACTCAATCTGGAGTTCAAGGAGGTCCATTGATGCCATCAACATCCACAATATGTCAAGTGTCCTGCACACTCTGGGAAAACTCATCAATAGCATCTGTCAATATGCATACATCAATAACATCAAATCATAATCATCAACATCATCATAAACATCCACAAGCGAAATATACAATCATGTAATATAACCAGATCACTTTCACGCAAGTGTCCTCAAAGAATAAGTCGATAACATGTGTTCGCAAGAGCGGGATATTACAGTATATTATATTTAAAGGACCGATGGATATATTATATGTAAAGCACTAGTGTGCATTGTAATCATGTGCACCATAGTATTTTTAAATGACAAATATAATCAATCTTATGCTATGTCTCGTAAATTAACATTGCTTTTGTTGGGTATGTGTTATATTCTTTGCACGACTAGCTCTAGTGTTTGCTACGTTGCATCGAGCATGCAAGGGGGTTTGAGGGGGGGCCTCTAGGCCCCCCCTTTTAGGGTTGCAGGGGGGTTTTGGGGTAGCTCCCCCGAGAAAATTTGTTTGCCTCGAGAAATGTGTTGCATTTTCATCGTTTTTCGTGTCACCTCGATTTTCGTGTCCATTGTTGAGTGGTTTTTTGGCACATGGATTTTGTCGATGGTTTTCTATTTTCGGTTAAGGAATTAGGGTTGTTGACCAATCCAGATCATTGGGTAGGGTTTTGGATGCCATTGGATCCTATATGTATATTGTATTGTAAAGAATTTATCACTATGAATGAATATAGAATATGTTGGTTTTCTCGGTTTGGGTTTCCAGGGGAAAACTTTCTGTGTAATGTGCGTATTTTTCATTATATCTTTTCTGTTCTTTTATTGAAAATATGTTTGTAGTAAAATATTGGACAAGGTTAAAATCTACATTTGGTATCATAGCTTTGTTTTCTTTAGGGGGATGCCTTTGTGGTCAAGGGTTTGGCTCGGGACTGTGATAAGTCTTGTTACAGTGGGAAATCTATGGTATTGATTTTTCAGGTGAAAAGAAATGGAAAACAGTTCGAAAATAGAGAACGATAAGTTTAATGGGAAATTTTTTGAGTTGTGGAAGCTCAAGATGGAAGATTTGTTGGTGGATAGAGATCAGTGGATTGCAGTGGATCCAGGCACTGCAACTACAAGAACTTCAGCAGATGACTGGAAAAAGTTGGATCGGAAGGAAAAGAGAAAAATCCGACTGTGTCTCTCAGATTCAATATTATTGAATGTTTCATAGGAAGCTACAGCCAAAGATTTATGGGATAAGTTTCATAACTTGTATCATTCTAAGTCCCTAGTAAATAAACTATTACTGAGAAAGAAGTTTTATAACCTAAGGATGAGAGATGGAGACTCAGTGGCAGAGCATTTTAACGCCTTCAATATTGTGGTAAGTCAGTTAGTATATGTTTAGATTAAAATTTAAGATGAAGATACGTGTATCAGTTTACTATGGTATTTACTAGACTCGTGGGATAGTCTGGTTGTGGCCATAGGTAGTAATACAATTTCCTTGAAGTTTGATGAAGTGGTATCATCCTTATTGTCAAAGGATATGAGATAGAAAAACATGGAAGGATAGATCATAGATACATTATTTGCAAGAGGACACTCCCAGGAAGCAAATATATCTAATTCCTCAAGTGGGAGATCTAAGTCTCCCGGAAAGTTTGTAAAGGTATGTTGGAGATGTGGAAAAGAAGGGCACTACAAGAAGTAGCGTAGATCCAAAGTTGAGAAAAAGAAGGGATCTGAAGAATCTCCTTCTACAAAAGAAAATACCTCCAAGGAAGGAGGGGATGTTTACTTTTCTTCTTCAAGCACATATGCAGATCATGAGGCATGGTTGGTTGACTCATGTGCATCCTTTCATATGACTCCCCACAGGGAGTGGTTCTATGAATATGAAGGTATGATGGAGGTAATGTTTTCCTAGGTGACGACTCGACAACTAGAATCATAGGTCAAGGAAAATTCAAGTTGAGGCTCATAGATGGAAGGATTAGAACACTACAGGGTGTTCTTCACATCCCAGGATAGGCCATAAAATTTATTTATGTAAGAAAAATGGATGATGCAGGGATAAAAGCAATATTTGAAAAGAAAACCTATAGGATGGTTCAAGGAGAAATGGCGTTGCTGAAGAGAGTTCGTTTTGGAACTCTGTATAAGATACAAGGAAACACTATTAGTGATGGGTGTAATAGTTTTAGTGTTCTTGATATTGGAGTTGAAGAAGAAATAAATCCTACAGTCTCTGGAGAAAAGGTTATGTCGTGGCATCAAAGAATAGGGAATATAGAAGAGAAGGGTCTTCGACTACTACATGGTAAAGGTATGATTGAAGGTATGTCTAACTTCTCTCTGGATTTTGATTTCTTTGAGAATTGTGTATATGGGAAGTAGAATCAGGTAATATTCTCCTCTGGTGCAATGAGAGCAGAAGGAATTTTACAGCTAGTTCGCAGTGATGTGTTTGGACCTGTGTCGATTCCATCATTGGGAAAATATGTGTACTATATCTCATTTATAGATGACTTCTCGAGGAATACTTGGACATACTTCCTCAGGAAGAAATCTGAATTCTTTGATAGTTTTAAAGACTTTAAGGATCTTGTTGGGAATCAAACAAAGAAAAGAATTAAGGTGTTGAGGGAAGATAATGGTGGAGAGTTCTACGGGAATGAATTTGAATAATTATGTAAGAAGTGTAGTATAGAAAGGAATAATACTACTCCATATACACCTCAATGGAATGGAGCTGCAGAAAGGATGAACAAGATGCTTGTAATGAACCTCATAATCACCATAAAAAAAAAAAATCTATGACAAAACTCCATTGTGTTTAAGCTCAGAATATAAGAGAAGGTAAGATTTAATTCTGTCCATAATGGCATTAACAACAATCTCATTATGAAAAATTCGAATACTTAAAGGTGCATGTTTTCATGGCAAGCAGAACTAAAAAAAAACCATCACACTAAACATCAGTTTAACTAGATTAAAACCTTCCAATAAAACCAATTATGTACTTGTCACGCCCTGTACATAGTGATTCATAATGTTATCTGTTATCCTTTTGTCCTACCTCTGTCTCGTATGAAAATTCTCGATCGATTCTACCAGTCCATTCCTTACCGTGTCAGATTTGTTCATATAACCAATAATTCCTGCTGTGCTCCTACAATGTTTGTGAAAGACAGTGCTCAAATGGGTTTCAGCGATTTTTCCAATGCTGAACACACAAAAACAAAGGGGACATGTGGTTTGCAAAAAATGCAAAAAAACTGGAAGACTGTGGCCTCAACACTTCGGGTTTTCAGGGTTCGAAATCCTGCGACTTCAAAAGCCCAAAACAACAAAACACAACATCTCTCAAATCGAGAAAGTGGGTCACAATTTCGGGATTTCAGAGTTCAGGATTTTGCGAGTACAAAGTCAAACATCAACACATGGCAACTTCTGAAATTGCAAAAAGTGTCCAACATTTTGGGATTTCGGAGTTCGGGATTTCGCGAGTACAAAGCCAAACATCAACACACGACAACTTCTGAAATTGCGAAAAGTGACCAGCATTTCGGGATTTCGCGAGTACAAAGTCAAACATCAACACACAACAACTCCTGAAATTGCGAAAAGTGACCAGCATTTAGGGATTTCCACGTTCAGGATTTCGTGATTACAAAGACAAACATCAACACATGACAACTTCTAAAATTGTGAAAAGTGACCAACATTTCAAGATTTCGCGAGTATAAAGTCAAACATCAACACACGACAACTCCCAAAATTGAGAAAAAGGTAAGTGGGATAAACACTTTGGAGTTTTTGGGGTTTGAGACTTTGCAAGTTTAGGTGCCCTAGCATCTCATGTAACAAACCTTCGAAATGTGAAAAGAGACAAGGTGCGACTAGTGCTTCGGGGTTTCGGGGTTTGGAACTTCGTGTGTTCAAGTGCCCCAACATCTCATGTAACAAACCTTCGAAATGCGAAAAGAGAGAAGGTTGGACTAACACTTTGGGGTTTTGGGGTTCAGAACTTCGTGAGTTCAAGTGCCCCAACATCTCATGTAACAAACCTATGAAATGCGAAAAGAGAGAAGGTTGGATTAGAAGATTGCAATATCTTATGTTGAAAAACTAAGGTGGTAAATCAGTCAAAATGAAAAGGAAGAGAGTACTCTACTTCTACTGAAATTTTCACATTATTTCAAAACTCGATGATCTTTGTCCTTTACTACTATTCTTTCTTCTGTTCTATGAGACAGTAGATGTAAAAGGATTCAATATCTGTCAAAATTCAGAAAGTCCAAACTTATGAGTTTTAAACGTATAGACTCTATAAAAGGGTACACCAGGGTAACAATTTTCTGTCAGGTAAATTCCAAATTCGTCATAGACCTCAACTATGAAAAGGGGTAGACCAATCTCAACAAAGAAATCATAAATTTCTCTGACAGACGTCGATCCTCATGATTTTTCAGCATCTGAAAAAAAAGGGGTTTTCTAGATTTCTTTGACCTTCTGAATTTGTCATTCTATACACATCTAGTACTTTGTTTGCATGTTGTTAGTGCATGCGAAAAATTCATATAAAACAGTGAAAGACGTATATGTAGGTAATTATATGAGTATCCCCGTTATCCTTAAGGTTCTTTCTATTCCATATTTCTCTTCAATTCTTAAAGTAAGAAACAGGAAGTCTCTTTAAGGGGCAAGATTGTTTGGAAGTTTAATTCTATCGATGCATCTACCTGTTTCCTTTTGGCACAAATTTACTCAATTCTGATTTGCTCAGCTTTAGATCTGTTTAGTACTTCGGTCATAGAAATAAACCTATATATACCTAGATTGGTCTTCTTCACACACATTGAGTATCCTAACATTTCGACTTCAGACTAAACCTAACCCATAGATGGATCGGATTTCTTAAACTCAACTCGTATAAAAGTAAATTTGTCTAGTACTTCCAAATTTCGGGAGGGACCACTCCATAATTTATACTGTGATTGTAAATTTAATACCATGATAGATGTCATCCATTGAAAGAATTATTTCAAATTTAGAACAATTAGATGCAAAATATTGGTTACACACAAAACATCCGAGAACAGAGAGGGAAAGTTTTACATTAATGCAATTAGATATAATCACTCAAAAGATACCTGACATCAATCAAACATAGCCATTCAAAATAGAGAGGGGTAGATCAACATATCTGAATCCAATCCAAGGGAAGACAAAGGGAACAACCACGTTCCTCCAAACCGTAGAATAGGGCAGCCAAATCACTTACCCAGTTCACCCCCTTGCCTGACCATGAATCCATGAGGGCGAACTTGGAGACTCCTCAGCCATATTACAAATTTTTTCAGTAGTTATCCCCTTGCCTCACACTTTCTCAACGTTACTCATAGAATCAAGAGGACTCGCAATCCTTTCCCAGCATACTTGGCAGCGTCCTGCGTCCTTGCATATGTTATTTATCCATTTTTGCCCAGGTCTTTTTCCCTTTTTTGGGGATATTCGTAGTTTTTTTTTTTTCTTAATCCCTGATTTTCAAGGGCTGCCAGTGGCCAAATCCTTGATTTTCCACTTGTAATAATCATCCCAGAGGCAATTCCAACATGTTCTCCACTCATGGTGTCATGGTCAACTGATTTTAACATGGTTGTTCTATTTGTCCTCCTGCAATTAATATAAATATTATGTTGTGATTCAAGTGTCATAGTCAAATAGTTAGTTGAGTCCAAACAGATCTCTGCCCAATAGTCACAATAGTTAAATACAATTATTAAATTCAAAATTCAGAATTTCCATAAATGGAAAAAAATTTCCAGATTCGAATTTGCCAAAAACGGAAATAATTTTCAGCACGCAAAAAAAAAAAATATTTTATTTTGGGGGGATGTCACATCCTTTACCCCTTCAGTAAAACACTATCCTCGGTGTTCGTTCCTTTCCTAGAACATGATTGGATGATATTTCCGCAAATCTCCCTCCAATTCCCAAGTGGCCTCCTCAGGACTAAAGTGCTTCCATTGCACCTTTACCTGAGCGACGACTCTGTTTCGAAGTGCTATTTCTCTCCGGTCTAGAATGCATAGGGGTTCCACCTAGAAATCACCTTCGGGTTCCACCTGCACCAAGTTCCAATCAATCATATGAGTAGGGTCATGAATATAATTTTTCAACAAAGAAACATGAAATACATTATGAATTCATAGATTAGCTGGAAGTGCAAGCTGATATGCTACGGGTCCAATTCGAGCTAGTATATCGAAGGGCCCACAAAACCTGGGTGTCAGCTTGGCACAGTTCCCCAACTTCAGCGAGCTTTTTCAGGCTTTGACCTTCAAATAAACATGGTCTCCCACTCGAAATTCCAAGTGTCTTCTTTTCTGATCCGCATAGCTCTTTTGTCTGTCCTGTGCTTATTTCAAGTTCTGTTGTACCTTCCTTACCATGCTCTCCATTTCTTGGAGCATCTCTGGTCCAACCATGAGTCTGTCAGCCAAGTTATCCAAGCTAATTGGATTTGTACACTTTCTATTGTACAGTATTTCGAAAGGGCTCAACTTAGCCGAAGTTTGGTACCCATTGTTATATGTAAATTATACCAAGTGTAGGTAGTCTTCCCACTTGTTCGGATTTGTTCTTACATACATGCGGAGCATATCCTCTAAGATTTGGTTTGTCCTTTCGGTCTGTCCATCTGTTTGTGAATGATAACTCATACGGAAATTCAAATAAGTATTTATCCCTGCAAACAATTCCTTCCAAAAAGCGGATGTGAATTTTACGTCTCTATC
>SNQJ01S0073108.1:16120-27028 GCA_010110895.2 Picea sitchensis | reverse complement strand
GTGAAGAGTTCTACAGAAATGAATTTCAAGAATTCTATAAGAAATATGGTATAGCAATGTAGAATACTAATCCATATACACCTCAGTCGAATGGAGTTGCAAAAAGGATGAAGAAGATGTTGATGGAAAAATCAAGGTGCATGCTTAGTGGTCATGTCAAGTTAGGACAAAAATTATGGGAACATGCAGTTGGTATTGCATATTATCTAGTTAATCGATCACCCTCATTAGCATTGGATGAAAAGACTCCACACGAGGTATGGAATGGTAAGAAACCCTCTTTGACACATCTCATGGTATTTGGTTTTGATTCCTATGTTCATGTTCCAAAGGAAAACAATAGTAAGTTAGATAAAAGGGATGAAAAGTGTATCATTACTAGGTATAAATATGGTCTGGAAGGTTATAATCTTTGGAAACCAGAAAATAAAAAGGTAATATATAGTCAAGATGTGGTGTTTAGAGAAATCAAAGATGTGAAACGGGAAGTCCTACGAAGGAAGGAAGAATTGGAGAAAATATAGNGGTATAAATATGGTCTGGAAGGTTATAATCTTTGGAAACCAGAAAATAAAAAGGTAATATATAGTCAAGATGTGGTGTTTAGAGAAATCAAAGATGTGAAACGGGAAGTCCTACGAAGGAAGGAAGAATTGGAGAAAATATAGTTTGAATTGAAGGATGACGAATCAGACTCTATAGAAGAACATGAATCAAAAGAAGAAGATCCTCATACTCAAATATTTAGGAGATCAATTTGGGAAATATGGAATCTGGAAAGGTATACTCCACCTGATTTCCATTAAAAAAAAAAAAATTGTTACTGGTGATGATCCTAGAATTGTTAGGGAGGCAATTGATTTAGAGGATGAGAAACTCTAGAAAAGGCCATGGTTGAAGAAATGGAAGCCTTGGAAAAAAATGAGGCTTAGTATCTAGTGGAGTTTCCCACTGGAAGAAATATCATTGGAAGAAAATGGGTGTTTAAGAACAAGTTGAATGAAAAAGGAAAAGTGAAGAAATACAAATCTCATTTAGTAGCAAAAGGTTATTTCCAGGGAGAGGGAATTGAATCTAGTGAATTTTTTTCTCATATTGCCATGTTAACTTCTATTATATTTCTTTTATATGTTGTTGTTGTGTTTTATTTTGAATTAGAATAGATGGATGTGAAGATGGCATTCCTACATGGGGGTATGGAAGAAGAAATCTGCATGAAGCAACAATAAGGATTTTATGTGAAGGGAAAGAAATAGCTAGTATGTAGGCTGAAAAAGTACGTGTATGGGTTAAAGAAATCACCAAGGATGTGGTATCAAAAATTTGATACTTATATGTTGTGACTTGGCTTCACAAGGAGAAAAGCACATCATTGTGTGTATTTCAAATTAATCGGTGATCATCTTATTTATTTGGTCTTATATGTGGATGATATGTTGTTGATAGGAAATGACAAGGAGATTATTCAAGATATGAAAAATCAGTTGTCCTCTAAGTTTGACATGAAGGATCTCGGTGCTACAAATTTCATTTTGGGCATAGAAATTGAAATATATCGGGCAAACAGGAAACTCTAGTTAAATCAAAGGAGACATGTTGAGACAATATTTCAGAGGTTTTATATGCAGGAATGTAAACCGGTCAGGGTCCTTATTATTATAGGTGTAAAGTTATATGTGGATCAATGTACCAAGACTAAGGAAGAGGAAGAAGACATGTCTCATGTTCCATATGCTAATGCGGTTGGTAGTTTAATGTGTGAAATGGTCTATACTATACCAGGCATTGAACATGTAGTGGGAGTTTTGAGCAAGTATATGTCAAAATTGGGGAAGGAGCATTGAACATCACTAAAGAGGGTTTGCAGGTATTTGTGTGGCACTACTAGTTATGGATTGTGGTACCAAGGAAGACAAGAATTGGACACACATGGGTTTGTTAATGAAGACTAGTATTGAGATGTGTATCATAGAATATCTACAAGTGGGTATGTGTTTAACCTATTTGGAGGAGAAATCATTTGGATGATTAAAAGATAGTTTGTAGTGGCACTCTCAACTACAGAAGTTGAATACATGGAAGCCACTCATGCAAGAAAGGAAGTGGTATGGTTATATATATTGTGTTTAGGTATTAGGTTAGATTGTGACAATTATAATGAAACATTTATGGCGAAGAACCCAACTTATCATTCAAAGACAAAGCATATAGATGCTCAATATCACTTTGTGAAAGACATAGTTGAAGAAAAGAAGGTGTTGTTGATGAAGGTGGACACTTTGAAGAATGTTGCAAATTCATTAAAAAAATATGTGAGCACTGAGAATTTCTCTTGGTGTAGAGAATCTATGGGAATTGTATCCTTGAATGTTTTACTATGTAACCCAGTAAACCCATGTATGCAAAGAAAACAACAAGTGGGAGAATGTTGGGTATGTGTTATATTATGTGCATGACTAGAGTTAACATCTGTGTTGTGTTAGGTGCATTGAGGGGTCACATGGTTAGGGGGGGTGTTATCCCCTCCCCCTGCCTAGAGGGTCATAGGGGGCAGAGCCTCTGTTTGGGCGGGTTCGGGAGTAGAGCCCCTAGAAAAAAAAATGACACTTTTTTAGTTTGTTTTAGTGGGTTTTTGACACATTTTTCGCCAATGGTTTTCTAATTTTGGTTAAGGAATTAGGCTTGTTGAATAATATTGGTCAATGGATTAGGGGTTTTGGATGTCATGGGATGTTATGTATATATTGTATTGTAAACAATGAATACATGATGAATATAATATTAGAGGTGTATATCTAAACAAGTTGTTGGTTTTCCTGGTTTGGGTTTCCAGGGTAAAATCTCTATGTAATGTGTGTGTGTCGTTGTATCTTTTTTGTTTTTATTAAGAATTTGTTTGTAGTAAATCATTATAAAAGGTTAAAATATAGCAATAGGTAGGCCAATAATTCTCAAAGCTCTATAGCACTTGGAACACATGGTTTCTTTAAGAATTACAACACCCACTCGTCCAACACACAAGGAAAATTATTCCTAGCAATTTTCTCACCCAGAGAGAATGCCACATAGGCTTGACAACCTGTCTCTTCCACCCAAAACACCCAATATTTATTGGGTAACAATCAACACTACCTCTTACACTCTCTAGGAATAGGTACATATGATAGAATGATTGGAGAAAGAATGAGAATTACACTAATTCCCAACATTATGTATGCATGTGCCTAACTTCACACTTGGCACTCAAGGAACCACCTTTTGCTCCACTTGGTGATTCATTCCTCCCACTTAGGAACTTAGGATAAAACATAACATATGAATTTTTAACTTAGAAATAATATTATTTTATTCCTTGGCTTAATCCCCATTTATTTAGCCCCTCTTCCTTAATCCCTTAGCCCCCTTTCCTACCATTTAGTAGAATAGAAAAGGATTCAATGAATATTAAGGAAAAAGAATGGGAGGTTCTTGACAAAAAGGCACCAGGAATAATGTGGTTGTGTCTAGCAACATCATTGGCTTTCAACATTTCAAAAGAAAAGAAAATGGATGATATGATGAAGGAATTGGCTAGACAGTATGAAAATCCCTCAGCCTCCAACAAGGTATTTCTTATTAAGCGTTTAATTAATATGAATATGTCAGAAGGTGGGCTTGTTGCTAATCATTTAAATGAGTTTAACATGGTCACTAATCAATTAAGTTTTGTACTAGTAAACTTTGATGATGAGGATAGGGATATTTGTATTTTGTGCTCATTGCCAGAAATCTAGAATGGATTGGTCATGGTCATGAGTAATTTTGTCTCTAGTTCAATAAATTTAAATTCCGATGATGTTGTTGGTGTTATCCTTAGTGAGGAAATGAAACAAAAAAAACATAGGTGATACATCATGTAATGCTTTGAATGTGGAGAAAAGGGGAAGACAAAGGGAGAGAGGAAAGAGCATAGGGAATCATGGGAAGTCTAATAAGGGTAGATAAAAATCCAAAGGGAAGATGGAGTGTTGGCATTGTGGGAAGAAAGGACACCTTAAGAAAGACTATTGGTTTTGAAAAGGAAAACAAGGAGATGGACAAGATGAGAATAATCAAGAAGCAAATGTAGCAGTTGTTGTGTTGCAAGATTCTTTAATCCTTTCATTAGATAATATTATTTATTATTGGGTGGTACATTCAAGGGTTTCAAAATATGCCACACCCCATAGGAAATATTTTCAATACTATGTTCGAGGTGATTTTGGACAAGTTTATTTGGGTGATGATAAATCATGTAAAATTGTTGGAAAGGGTAAGATACAGGTAAAACTACATAATGGAAACCAATGGTTGTTGAAAGAGGTGAAGAACATTCCTGATTAGGTAAGAAATCTAATTTCAGTAGGGAAATTGGAAATTAAAGGCTATACAGTTACATTTACAGACAATTCTTGACATGCCACTAAAGGATCATTGATAACAACAAAAAGAGAGAAGGTAGGTACGTTATATTTATGTACCAATAATGTCGACTCTTTTATTGCTTTAGTTTCTATGGGAGAAAATACAACATTGTGGCATCAAAGGCTCAGGAACATGAGTGAGAAGGGGATGAAAATTATCCATTCAAGAAATTTGTTGCCAAATTTGAAGCAAGTTGATAGGGATTTATGTGAGCACTATGTTTATGAAAAACAAAAGAGAGTCAAATTTATTAGAGTTTGGAAAAAAATGAAGAGTGAAAAGTTAGATCTTGTGCATATATATGTATGGGGACGGGTTCATGTATCATATCTTGGTGGATCTTATTATTATGTTACTTTTATTGATGATGTGACTATGAAAACGTGGGTTTATTGCATTAAAAAAAATCTAATGTTTTTTATACTTTTAAGAAATGAAAAGATTTGGTTGAGAATGATAGAGGAAGTAAGCTGAAGTGTCTCAAATCAGACAATGGAGGTAAATAATGCAGCAAGGAGTTTGATATTTATTGTTTATACCATGGGATTCGTAAAGAGAATACAGTTCCATGAACATCAAAAGAAAATGTGTGTCAGAAAAGATGAACAAGACAATCATGGAGCATGCAAGGAGCATGATATTCCATGCAAGATTTCCCTTATAGTTTTGAGTAGAGGATGTGGATATTATTGTTTACTTAATAAATAGAGGGCCTTCAGTTTCCTTAGATGTTGGCATTCTATAGGAGGAATGGACAAGTAAAAACGTAAATTACTCATTTTTTAAGACTTTTGGTTGTGAAGCATGTGTCCATATTTATAGATAAAACAAAACAAAGCTTGAGGCAAAATCCAAGAAGTGTAATCTTATTGGATATGGAGTTAATGATTTTGGTTATCACTTATGTGATTATTGAAATCACAAAATCATTAGGAGAATAGATGTGGTATTCAATGAGAAGGTCATCTACACAGATCATTTGCATGGAAAGAAATAGGAAAAGGAAAACACATAATACACAATGCTTGATGAAATCACTGAAAATGAAATTCTAGAGGTGCCAGAAAATCAAAGTCTTCAAAAACAACAACAACAACAAGTATTTCAAACTCTTGCAAGTGTTGTTAGAATATCTATTGAGATAAGTATACCCCTTGAACAATACTCTTGTTCACTGTATTATTTATTGTTGACTAATTATGGTCAACCCAAAAGATACGAAGAAGCGACGTAGGTAGAAACCAAAAAGAAATGGGAGAAAGGAATGAAAGAGAATATGGACTCCTTGGTACATAACCAGAATTGGCAATCGGTTAAATTGCTTGTAGGATAATAAATGGGTTTACAGGTTTAAGGAAGAATATGGAGGCAAAAAGAGATATAAGGCCAAACTTGTTGTAAAGGGGTTTGCACAAAAGAAAGGTATTTATTTTGATGAAACATTTTCTCTTGTTCCTAAAATGACTTCAATTAGAATTATTTTAATCTTGGTGGTAGTAGAAGATTTGCATATTGAACAGTTAGATGTAAAGATAAATTTTCTCCATGGTTATTTGGAGGGGGTTATCTATATGCAGCAAGCACATGGATATCAAGTCAAAGGGAAGAAGAAAATAGTATGCAAATCGAAGAAGAGTTTGTATGTCCTAAAGGAAGCTTCAAGGTAGTGGTATATGAAATTTGACAAGTTTATGATAGAAAAAGGTTGTAGTATATGTCATTTTGACCATTGTGTTTATTTTAAGAGACTATATAATGGAAACTATATTATAATGTTATTTTGTGTAGATGACATGCTTGTTGCAGGGTCTAACATGCAAGATATAATTGTGCTCAAAAGAAAATTATCCAATTCATTTGTGATGAAGGATTTGGGTGCTACAAATAAAATCCTTGATATGAATATAAAAAGAGATAGGAAAAATTAAAAATTAACATTGTCTTGGGGTGAGTACGTAGAGAAGGTGTTGGGAAGATTTAGAATGCAGGATGGAAAACCAGTTAGTACACCTTTAGCCAATCATTTCAAACTGATTAAGGAGATGTGTCATGTTAAGTTCCTTGGGACCTTATGTTAAGGCCCTAATGAGAATTCATTATGAGTTTATTTAATATATTAGTTGGTCGGCTATAACCTTTCATTATAATTGTACCCTTTGTCNAAGATATCAAGGAGACCTAGTATTAGCCACATCTTGTCTTGTCTTATGAATTAGATATATTGTAAAAGGATGTTCCCCCATAGAATTGTATTGTATTCATTTAATTTTTACTATTCTCAAGGAATTTGTTCATAAAATTTGGTATCAAGAGCATCGATCCTAGGGTTTTGTTGCTTCAAGAGAGTCATCTTGTAATTTTTTCTATAACATTTTTTTTGGGACGTTTCAAATAGAAAAACTTAGACGTTATTTAGGATACATATCAAAGTATGTTTCATAAAAATTTCAATTTCCAGTTCACTATATTTCAAAGATATAGCCTATGGAGGATATGGTTTTTTACTCTTCCTAAAATATGTTTTAAATGAGTCATCTTGTAATTTTCTCTATAACATTTTGTATCGGAAGTTTCAGAAAATGAAATTTTGTGGAGAATAAGGATAAATATCATAGTACATGTCATCAAAATTTTAGGTTCTGGTTCACTATAATTTTGTATATATAGTCCATGGAAAACAAGGTTTGTGACTAATCCTAAAATCAATTATCTTGGAATTTTCACTGCAAATTTGTTTTCAGTGAAGTTTTAGACTTTGAAACTTTTAGAATCCTAAGTTGGCATAGTGAAGTACATGTGGAAATTGTTTTAGGTTTTTAAACATTATATTTTATAATATATTTCTTTTGGAAGTTAGAATTTTTCCACAACTTATTTTTTGGTGATTTAAAGAGATTTTTTCATGGTTAGCAAGCTCTTTTTTTTTTTTGTAGAGATGTGTCCCAACATATTTAAATAGCATAGGAACTGTCATTAAGCGAGTAAAAATATGGTTGGGGAAAAATAAACCTGGGAAATACACATGGTTTCATGTGGTTGGAAACACATTGTTTCACCTGGTTGGAAACTCATGTAACCCCTATAGGTACCCGTTCAAATAGTATTTCATTCAAAAGTACCTGTAGATGGAATATCACTTCCACGTACCTTTGGGTAGATAGGAAGTCCCCTAGGTATACCTGAAAATTGTCTTAGATAATATATTCAGTCATCTTGTTGCGATGGTACACCGAGAAAAACACTCAGGGACACCACTCTTTAGTACCTGGGTAGTCGGGTAGTACAACTAGGGGAACAAGTGAGCCTCCTTAGTTAGTTCCCTAAGATATTGGGAGGAGAACTATTATTGGACCCCACACATATATTAGATATCTATAGCACCTAACACTCCCTTGTTCTTAGGACATGGTAACTCTTTCCCATGGCTCCAAAGAAAGATCCAAAAATTACTTCGCCAATTAAACCTACAGAAAGCTCCTCCATGACTCATGAAGAAAATGAGCAAATACAAAACTAGCTATCCAAATTTGATATTCAAATCAACAAATTGAATGAGAAACAGTCAATGAATATAGTCCACTTCGAGGGGGAAACCTCCTTTTACAATATATCCATTTAAGAAGACAAGATATGATGATCCTAAGACTAGGTCTCCTTGGTATATATATAGGAGACAAAGGGTGCAATTATAAGGAAAGGGTACAATGAAAGGTTCTATCTAACCTACTAATATAAAAAATAAACTAATAATGAATTCTTATGGAATTCTCTCTCTTAAAGGATGTCATTTCTTCTACACTAGTACTAGCAACACCTGATTTTGGTAAAACATTCATAGCATTTTGTGATGCATCGGGACTAGGAATGGGAGAAGTATTGACACAAGAAGGGAGACCATTGGATTTCGAAAGAAAATAGTTAAAGGGGAAATATTTGGTCAAATACACATATGAAAAAGAAATGGAATTAATTTTACAAGCATTTAAAAAATGGCGACAGTGTCTCATTGGGAGGCTCTTTAAATTCAAGATGGTCCATGATAACCTAAAACATTTTTTGTATCAAAGATTGTCATCAAAAGAGCAACCAAATTGGGTATAAAAAATGCAGGGGTTTGATTTTTAAATAATCTATAAAAAGGGGAAGGACAATGTAATAGAAAATGTTCTCTCTAGAATAGAAGAAGCATTAAGCTTATATTCTATTACATCTTATATTCTGGTGTGGTTGGAAGAATCTCACCGTGAATGGAAAAATGATAACATACTAAACAAAAAATACAATGTATAAAGGAAGGGATTTGTTAGAAAAACAGGATCGCGGAGCAATAAAATAAAACAAATGCGGAAATAAAACATAGAAGATACGCAATACAATAGAGACACGAATATATGTGGTTCACCCAGTGTGGGCTACATCCACCAGAGAAATTTTCAGGTCCTTCCTTTATTATTATTTAACAAATGAAGAGATACAAGCTACAACACACCTGTAACACCCTGTTTCCCCCAAATTTTTAATTAATCCTAATATAGGAATTACCATGCTAAAGCATGATGAAAATGTGCATGTATGATGTGAATGGACCTTATGAAGAAGGTCGATGAATGTAAATAACATTATGAATTTATATTGCAGGACTGCTGAGAGGGGATGTGCTGAAAAAGAGACCACGATGACGGTGGAAGGCACCTGGAAAGGTGGCGTTAACTTCCACTGAGAATTGATACCGTATTTGGACTCCACTAGCACGGAGAACCAAAAGCGGCTCGCTGGCCCCGAATTAAATGTCTCGCAGGCTGGTAGGTGGGTGGTTTAATGAGGGATGGGAGGTGAACCTCCCATCTGTAGATCCGTCAGACCTGATCAGCGCGAGGGTAATCACGCCACACGCAACCTCGTAAGAGGATAAGGCGTGGGGAAGAAGTGATTGGGGGGCAGACACGAGGGGAACTCTGGCATTACGCATATTGAGTGATAGCAGAGAGGAAGGATTGCAACCTTCGCTCTTGGTCACTGGCAGATAGAGAGACGCAATTTCACAGCATCGTGGTCTCAGCTCGGGGGTGGCTAGTGGTAAATCCATTGGGAGTCGCTACGCCTACGGTTGGGTGGAAACGAGCACCCCTCTCAACAGTTACTTAACCCTGGTGTTATTTCTGATAAGTGTTCTACCTCTGGCACCTTGAAATATGTGTATTTTGATAACTATGCTCATAAGCTGCGGAACTGTGAATGTTTTCATTATAAGAATGACTGTATGATGTTTGATCGGTACTAGTAGTTGTATATGCTTACAACAGAAAAAAACCACGCATGGCTTATGTTGATAAATGAATTTAATTATGCTTAAGTTGAACCAATTCAGACTTCCAGCCTGTTCTCGGGAAGTTGTTTCCCCTTATCTGTCTCCAGGGATGCCCCGGAATAGATCTCTTCACAGAGATTCCCTCCTTGGGAAGGTTTACTAAGAACCTGGAAAAAGGACTTGAATGGGCAAGTCTTAATAACCCTGTACGAGGAGGAATGACCCTCTTAAAATTCTGAGGTAGCAGCGTAGGGATAAGCAACGAATCGACAGATGAGATCCCGTCGGAAGACCCAGGGTCATTCACAACCGTTAGATTGACGAAAGAAACAAGGGTGTTACATACCTTGCCCCTTTTCCCTCTATCTTCATGAATAGCGAGGAAATCAGGATCGTAGACCCCCAAGGTCCATGAGAACATTTGGACCATTGATCTTTCCACATCCACGAAGTAGTGGAAGAATGTGCGAGGTGGGACAGATCTGAGCCGTTAGATCTTAGCTAGAAAAACCTGACAGTCGTTGGATCCATTAAGAGATGCATGAGGGTTAAACATTCATGAACAGTAGGGGTAAAATCTCGACGAGAGGGTTGACACATCGGGATATCGATACTCGGGATATCAGAATTCTTGAGGTCGAGAAAGTCGGGGCATTTCAAGTCCCGAAATACCAAAATGGTCTGGACCGACCGTTTGTGCAGACACGTGGTGAAAATCGAGAGCTCGTCAGTATATCAGCTACCGGGGTTTTGAGTTGACAGAGAAATTATGTCATCGGGGTATCAAAAAATCTGAAATCACGATATTGGATCAGGGTCGTCTATCAGTCGGAACATGTGGCGGAGATCCAGACCATCGGGGAAGTCCCGATAGAAAAGTCAATAAGTGCATCGGGGTTCGACATTTCGCGAGTCCTGAGGACAAGACTTCCGTAGCATCAGAAGTCGCAAAATCGCGAGAGACGATCAGGACCATCCATCTTGAGGAGGACGCATGGAGGAGATCAGAGCATTCGGGAGGTTTCCCGAAAAGAAAGTCGTCCATCGGGATTTCGGGAGTCGGGAAATCGGGAATCCCGTGGACAAGAAGTCCTTGCAATTCGGAATCGCGAAGTCTGAAATTCCGACAAGGAAGGGAAAGCTCCATCGTGGGGGCC
>SNQJ01S0073107.1:12139-42314 GCA_010110895.2 Picea sitchensis | reverse complement strand
GGCTCACCAGCCTATAACACATATTTACAATCTCTTTCAGAGCATGGTTTACATCGGGGCTCGGCCTTGGGGACACTACACTGTCGAACCCGGAAGACCCGAAGTGATTTAGAGCCGCTAGATCTGGGAGATATGTGGCATAGACCCATGAACTCCAAGTGAAGTACCAAAGTAATCCTCGATCGTTATATCAAGAGGACACATGACGAAAATCTACATACTTCACGGGGAGAGAAAAGTTGAGAGTTGAAAAGTCTGAAGTCCAGGTACGTGAAGGGATCACAACCATTGATCCGAGGAGGACACATGTCAGTGGATTAGAGTCAAATAAGGAAAGGTTTGAAGTTTGAGAAATTCATTTCCCAGAGTTGTGAAGTGATCAACAACATTGATTTCATGGGATAGGTGTCCGCAAGTCATCATCTCTGGGGGATTGGAGTACGAAAGAGAACTGGTTTTGAGAGTTCAAAACCCCGAAGTCTAGAATTGCGAAGAGATCACATCAGTTGAACTCAAAGGAATAGATCTGGACCATGGATTTGGAAGACACGGATCTGAACCATCAGTTTAGACAGTATCATCAAGATCGCGAGACCGATGATCCTGCAGCATTGCGGAGACAAGATTTGCACGGAGTTTAAAATATTGAGGGTAGGTTGCAATCCAAACTATGGTTTCATCAAGAGGAAACATGGAGACTAGAGGAGCATTGTGAGCCCAAAATTAGTTTAACTTCAAACCACTTTTGTTCATGCCCATAATTGCGTGGTCATCACCTAAGGTCATATCACGAGAGGGCTTATCCGAAAAGGAGCTAATGCCCAACACTCTGAGATTTAGTAGGAAAGCGAAAGGGAAGGTCATGAGTGTCATTAAACTTGCACTAGAAAATTGACAGTCCCTGTGTGTAGTCACAGAACAAGACCGTTGAGGTTTCAAAGAGTCACTCGACTCAATAATCATAGATCCTTTGATCGATAGGTCGTGTAGCCCTACGAGGGAGTAGGGGGGTTGCATCGTAATATCTACTACAAATTATCCAAAGCATATTCCCAATATAACATCCATGAACTAATAATTCTCCAACTAAGGACACCATGAGCTATAGGATTCACATAATCGTCCATCTAGGCGGTCATGTTATATAGGTTGTCGATCCCTTTTCCCTTCACTAGTTGTACATATATTCTTCCTTCAGTAGGATCTAATGACGTAGTAGCCTTCAAGTATTCTACCTCAAGTATCATCCATATCTTCTTCATATCAATGATAGTCTAGTTTTCAAAGGCCCAATCAAGTCCAAGGAGTTTTGGGTAAGGGATGCTTCCATACACTATCTCAATCACTTGAAAATTGGTCATGCTGAGCACTCCTTAAATTCTAACACTTACCCCTATCAATCGTCCAATTGGAACAATCTTATGTTGGTTCACTAGTCTCAATTGGATAAGTGACCAAATCGATTTCGGCTAGCGCATCATCTTTGAATTATGCCTTAGTATGACATTCACATCGGAACCTAGATCCAAAATAATGATGTCCATGTCATAGTTTCCTATATGTGCATTGAGTCGAAACACCCTATTCTTTTTCTTCTTTCGATGCACATAGTTAATTGCTGGATGTGTGAAAGGTATACCTTTCTCTTGGGAACAATGATCAATAATTTCATGGAGCATATTCAAATAAGAATTATCTTTCATTAACTCTAAACAACTTTTCAAACAACTATTCAAAGTGCTTACCTTTTCAACTTTCCTTTATGAATGGGGGTAGATTGGTGGGATATCCTACACTAGATATATGTCATGCAAAGGTGGTGTGGTTGATGTCGATATTATCCAATTTTATCCTATTACCTCCTTCCTTGAATGAATACACATATCTTTCTCATTTATGTGATCAAACAACAGTTCATGCTTTGTTGCTTTCCTTATCCACTGGTGGATCCTATTTCCTTTATCTATCGCATCAACGCCAGTTCTGGCTCCTCCATGTGTAACTGTTTCTATATTAGGTTGTTCATCGTGTGTCTCTATTATGATCATTTGTACATTTTGGTTCCTCATTTCTTGTCATTTCCCAATCAATTGTAGACAATCCTACGTCGCATGGTATAGTTGTTTGCAATATGTAAATTTCATGCAGGGATTCAGGAAGTCTCATGCTAAATGTCTAGGATGATTAAAATTATAACATATAATAGGTCCTCTACCTCTACCAAATCCTCCTCTTTCGCGGCCTATGAACCCTCCTCTTCCTTCTTGATTATAAAATCTTCGATTATTATACTGTGAAGATCCTTATTTGGATTCTTTTCCCTGTACTATGTATGCATCTATAGTGCACTCACTTATCAAATCAAATGGAAGACAATCCTTCTCTTGATCTCTGACAGACTTGAAAAAGTTACCAAACAGATTTCTTGTAGTACTCTAGTACTTCTTCATCAATGTGAAATTATAAGGTTGGTCACCCACCATTTTGTGAATATTGCACCATACATCTAGTGGATTCAGATCTCTTGTATTCAAATACTATTGAAAATATGGGTATTCATTCTTATTGTGTCCTTTTTTCTACATGTGGTACACCAGAGCTCCTCATCCTTTTATTTACCTTTCCCGAGATCTTGCAGTTGAATAGTCAATGTTTTCAACTACGACTACACTTGGTCCATCCCCATGAGAGTTTATCCTACCACAGATGCTTCTAATTTCATAACAATTTATAATTTTCTAACTCCGACATGATCTTTTGTTGCGTGAAAGGGAAGTGTATATGCACCAACAATCCTGTAATAAACTACTCTTTTTGTTCTTCATCAATATTTTGGAATGTTAGCATATACTTCGGTATCTTAAGTCATTGATCATAGTCCCACACTCACTCATTTACTATCTTCTTTATCTCCCTCAAATTTGTAATTCACCATGACTTAGATTTTGGTTTCTGGAACTCCTTCAATAGAGCTTGTCTTACCTCTACCAATGTTGTAGTATGTCCCGCAAGTGTCCTAGTATGATATTTCATGTACCATAATAGCATGCGATATATTAATTTTGTTTCCAACTGTGCAATATTCACATCAACATCTTGGGCGTTCTTCATAGTCTATATTAACTAAAAAATGAACAAATGATGTTATGGATCCTTTTTCCCCACTCCATTGAAGACAAGAATTCTTAAGGTAGGATCTACTCCCACCATCGTGTTATGCATTATATCCTTTCTTGATAAAAATAATTTATTATGAATTAGTGTACTACTTCCACTACTTTGAATACTTGTGCTACTATCTTAACATCCTTTACTAACTATAATTGACAAAGCTTTTGATCTTACCTCAGTTCTTGGAGATGGACACGGGGTCATGGGTTCGACGTAGAGTCTGATATGACTGATATATTCTTATACTGGACTAATTTGATGGATATTTTCTTCAATGCACATACTTCCTTTGATCTGGAGTATCACACCAATGTCTATTTGGGTGTTCTGACTGTGCTTCTCGTCTCTTTCAACCACAATCATTTTCTTATCCAGTATAAATATATTACCACTATGAAATAATCCAATATATTTACTTGTCACACATTCTTGTTCTCTCAGCATCCTCAACCCATCCATTCTTCATTTCTTATATTCATCACTCTTTATGCTCAAAGCATCCCCTGATCAAATCCCAGTCCCCTTGTGTGCACGAAGGTGCTTTAGCAATTATATTCCATTTTGATAACTCCATTGTTGCATAATAATATATTAATCAAAGTAGATAGTGAATTCTAGTATCTTTCGTGTGGTCACTTAAATAATTCCCTTTTAGCAACACTATATGTCTAAGTACAATCTATGGAAAATCCAGTAATGTAACCTCCCAACACACTTTTCATCCAATAATTTATTTCACGTCATACCCAATTTATAATAGAATTGACTTTCCTAACTAACACATGAGTCTAATTTTTCGAAACAATAGCACAAAATTTTCTGATCTATTCAATTAATCTCTCAATCCACTCTGTTAAAATATTCAAAAATTTAGTCAAGAAAATTTCATGCAAATATATAAACACATATGTTTGTATCCATTTCTCTCCGTTGATATGCCGGTTCTTATTCTAATATACAACAAACAAGGTCTCCACATCATTCTCAATCAAATATCCTGGTCCTAACAATGAAACCATTTGTTGGCACACAGTGGGAAGACCCAGGTTCAACATTAATTCACCAACAAATCCCAAGATTTTGACCCTTTTAGCATCCCCTCAAAGCAATTGAAGTCTCACCCAAGGTACCTATGGGTTTTGTAGGAATCAAGATTCCACATTCATGAATATAATGTTGACCATTCTAACATTCATTCAACCAGTACTATACCTTATGCGCGAAATCATAACAATGTAACAATGCATGACATATTCATCTTACTTAACCATTGATCAACATATGCGTGAAACGATCAGATAAATATTCATATTAACCATCAATCACATATATGTGTAGAACAAACAAAGTAAACCAACACATCATAACAATACACACATCAGAAAACATGAATTTAAGGTGGTTCACCCCAAACTGGGCTACGCCCACAATTGTTGGATTATTATATTAGTCATTCATGTCCAATCCTTACAAGTGGTTCGGATTGCACTCAAATAATATACATCAATTCTACCACAAAATTCCCTATCCATTAACGCATACAATGCACACTTATCTCCTTCGATCTCACTCTCATCTATGACTCCAAAAACCACTACCAAAAACTATTCTACCACTACTTTCTACCCAAAACCCATACATATTTGTACATTGATATTAGGGCTTATCCCATTACAAAATGGACCAAATGGTCTAACTACTGCTAATTAGATTCCTCCTTCCACATGATGGATCCTGAATATGTGCTAATAGTATTTTTCATGTGTTTCTCCTTTGCTGACTTGTCTCGCAGTTTTCTCATGTGTGATTCCCAAAAATTAACCAAATGTATCAATACAACATGTACCAAGATGCGATTGTATGACAGGAAATAATTGTATGTGTCAAAAGAAAATTATGTTAATCAATTATCAATATTTTAGTTTACATAAAACAAATTCCATTCTTCATCCGGTGGCTATACATATTGAAATTACAAAGTCTCAATCCCATTTTCCATAGTATATTAAGAAATGTATATAAATTGAAACATTTAAGAGTTGTATAAGAAATTCCATGTTTCCATTCGAGCAACCCCGCCAATCATGCACACTAATAAGCATCTCCCTAAAGTGTAGAATCATTACTTGACAATGAAATTAACCTATCAAAAGATAAAGGAAAAAATAGTTTCTTGGTTGAACACATTGAATGTTGGTGTTGATGAAGAGAATGATGAGTATTTAATTATTAAAGTTCTTAGATCGAATATTTTTTTCTCTTCCTTTTTGGTGAATTGCATAACTTGAAAACAAGAGGAAGCTTGGTGGTGGAAGGCTTTGTGGAATGTTAAGAACACTCTTAAACCAAAGGGCTATATGTGGCTAGTTTTGAGAAATTAAGAATTAACATAGGTACATGCCACACATTCAATGTATATGCCACAATTTCAATGTCCATCTCAAGTTAGATAAATATTTGAAGGCATAAAAATCTTCTCAGAGGTTAAAAAATCGAAGATTCTAAATCATCCTCTAATTGAATAATCAAGATGCTAGGGGAATTCAAATGGTGTTATCCAATAGAAATAAGGTAATCATGTAACTGCAAGGTGACATATGTCAATGATGAACCAACAGGGGAAGATAATGCAACAAGCCTTTTGGAGTTTGAGTGGGAAAAATATGTGAAATATGAGAGGAAGAAGGTGTCAGTGTATTGGATAAGATGTTGTAGTTGCAGCCATGGAATTTAACCAACTCAAATCATCTCTTAGTTTTACTGACATACATTAGCCTATATTCCAATAGGGGGTTCTTAAGAAAATAAGTAAAAAAGTTTTTCGATTGCTTTGGATTTGAAAACAAAAAATGAAGAGATTCGATTTTTCAAATGAAAGGTTATAGCTGATGTAATACTACTAGTCTGAACCATAAGTCTAAATGTAAATACAAATGTACTTAGGCCAATGAGTCAAGATTTATAAAGGACAATATATTTGTGATGTAAATGTAAATTTATTCACATGAACATATTAATGTAAAACACATCATTGTGTGTATACCAACCTTGTAAAAGAGTATGCGGGACTAAACTCCACTAATTAGAGAAAGGGAGGTAAAATTTAAGGATATGGGGCTAATGTAGGGAGATTAAGAAAAAATGGAATGTTATATTAATATTCCTTAAAGTATAAAATATGGATAATTATTTTATCCTAAGTTTTAAGGATAGGGACAAGTGGGCCAAAGTAGCTCTCAACATGACATGTGTCAAATTAGAAACATGCATACAAAGAGTTGGACTTAGTGCATTTTCCATCATTCTATCATTCCTCCATTCTTGCACTCACGAATTGCAGTTGTCCTTCATACCTCTCTGTCACTAGAAAGATACATGTACCTTACCTGAACTAGTATTGTACCTGTACCTAGTTAAATTAGGAGTTGTACTGAAGAAATGGGTTGTCAGGCCCATGGGATATTGAAGAGGCGGGTTGTCAGGCCCGTGGGAAATTCTGTCCAGGTGAGAGAATTTATGGGAATTGATCTCCTGAAGGTGCCAAACTACAACTACAAGGCTCTAATAATTCTTGTCTGGGATGTTGTTGAAGCCCGAAAAAGGACATGGGGTAGTCAAAGGACTGTTGAGCAGGGAAAGGGTACATTTCCTAGGGTGGGACAAGCATGTGGGGAATGAGGGACTATAGGATGTTTGTTTTTGTTGGCACATGTGATGGATTTTTTCGTGTTTTCTGAGATACATCAACCTTGTTAGGAATTCCTTTACTTGGGTGAAGTTTAGTCCCAGTTCAGGCGTGACCCACTGCTGAGCATTTTGAGCAATGTGGTCTAAGGGTGGGGGGAACATGGATGGTATGCACATAGTTGGTGGTATTTTTATCAAAGATAAGTGTCAATTGTGTGTTAAATCATGTGATGCATCATTATTTATGTATTTTTTATGGGTTTTTACTGTGTATGTTGCATGTTGATTTCTATTATCATTCTGTAAGAATCCATGTATTTGTAGAGTATTAGTATGTTTAAAGTTTATATACATTTTGAAATTTTTTCGTGGCATTTCCCAGTTGGATGATGGGGATGCTACAATATGGTATCATAGTTCCAATTTTTAACATTGAGCGTGGATGGGCTGAGCAAGTTGAACTTGAAGTGAAATTTCAGAGAGAATTGAAGTTATAGGGTGCCAGGAGGGCGTTCTGAGCACACTTTGACAGTGTTCAAAATATTTGTAGGTGTAGCGATTTGAGAAATCAATAAAAGGTCAATGATTTGACCCTGGAGTGGAGATATATAAGGTCTAGCCTTTGAAATATTTAGAAACCAAAAGAAACATTGATTTTGGGCTACAAAATTAGATTTGGGTCGTTGGATCAAACCTAGATGAGAGGAGAGCACACTACATAGGAGATCAGATACCAGTTATTGTATATGAGCGTGGGAGGATCTGGGTTGTCGAATAAGGTTCGCAGGCCGTAAGTCTTGGCCAAAGAGAAATGGATCTCAGTCGTAGATCCCATAGTGGAATCTAAGCCATAGATCTCACGGTTCAACGATTTGACACTCCAGGAGATTTTAGTCCTTGTGTTTCTAGGAGGAGAAATCCCTGAAGCCCAGAGTCCCGAAGTAGATCTCATTCATAGATCTCAAAGTGAAGTGGGGGCCATTGATCAGTATCCCTTCGACGTTCGACTATCTGGGATCTTTTGGAGGTAGTCGTTCGAAAGTGGTTGAAGCCCCAAAGCTCTGAATTACCAGAGGAAATATTGACCATTGGTTGTCAGGTACATGTGTTAGAAGATTATCAAGTATTCGATCCTCCAAAGGATTGTGGGTAAAAATTCTTTTGGTGCAGAAAATCCTAAAGTCCCAAATCCCAGAGCCAATCCTGGTCATTTGTTGACAGGGACACATGGACCTTGGATCTTCGTCCTTTGCCAATTTGGCGTTTGGAAGTTCAGAAAGTTAGGGGTGATTAGAATAAAGAAGCCTTGAATCCCGGAGATAATCTCATCTATAGACTGCAGGAGGAGAAAGAGATATAGATCTCCACCTATCACCAGTTCGACATTGAGAAATTCAGGAGGCAATGTTCATTGGAGTCTCAAAACTCTTGAAAACAGAGTCACGAAGTTTCGCTCAGTCGTAAATATTGGTAGGGAGTGTGGATCATTGATCCCCAAATTCTTTGGGGGTTCTCCATTTCAGCGTTCGGGGTAATTGGAATGTTTTTTGGTTAAAACCTATGAATCCAGAAGTCTCGGAGTGCTAGAGTAAAAAAGCTCCAGATAGTGCCTCTCTGGGAGTTTGCCAATTTGGCATTCGAGAGAATTGGAGTTTGTTTTTGTTAAAACCTATGAAGCCCAAATTTTCAGAGTGTTGGAGTAATGAAGCTACATATAGCACCTCTCCGAGAGTTTGCCAGTTTAGTGTTCAAGAGAAATGGAGTGTGTTGTTGTAAGAACCTTCAATGACCGATGATTTAGAGCATTGGAGGAAAAAGTATTTGGATAACACCTCTCTGGGATTTCACCAGTTTGGTGTTCAGGAGAATTGGAATGTGTTGTTGTTAAAACCTCTGAAGCCCAAAGTTCTGGAGAGGTGGAGTAACAAAGCTCCAGATAGTGCCTCCCTGAGAGTTCTCCAGTTCAACGTTCGGGAGAATTGAGGTGTGTTGTTGTAAGAACCTCTGAAGCCCAAAGTTCTAGAGCATTTGATTCTAGGAGCTTCAAATCACACATTGTGGCTAAGCGCTTGGTCCTAGCTTACGTTCAAACGATTTTTTCGTCGAAGTAAAGGGGTTAGCAGCTGAAATTAAATTCTAAGGTAAAAAGGGGTTTAGAGAAAAGCGCCTACAGTTTGTTTTTTGTTAAACCTTCATAATGAAAGAAAAAGGGCATGTGTACATTATGATAGGATCCAACACGAGTCCAACAACTAATTCGACTTCGAAGAAGAATAACACTTATACAAGGATTTCCCTCATATAAAGGACAATTTTCAAATAACCATAATTTTCTTCTTAAGACTCAGAATTGAGCATGGAAGTAGGTCTTGGAAAGGTCTTGGAAAGTAGAATAAAAATATTCACCCAGAAAATTGAGTTGGGCATCCTATTTTTCAAGAAACCAGAAGAAAAAATTTGGATGCATTACTGAATTAGAATGGTTCATAATTTCATGAATTAGTTAAATCAATTAGCGTATCAAGTTTTGTTGGATGAACATTTTGCAGAGTTAACATCAATTAGATCAGAACATGATCAACACAGAGTTTAGAATCATGGAAGGTACATAAGGTGATTATAGCTAGGAATCTGAGATCGGATGGATGTATGTCAATATGGGTATTGAAGGTACAAACTCAACTGGACATGGAGAAGGGAAGGAAGAAAACATGAACTTGGTAGAGACCATTAAAGGATTTCCAAAGTTATAAATATGATAATGAGAGGATTATGAAATCCAAAGAGAAGCAAGAGGGCTTCAACATAAAGTTAATACAAATCTTGGACATAATATAAAAGAATATGGATAATGAGAATGACTCAAGAAAATCAGGAAGTTACGGGTCTCATGATGAGAGGAGAAGATCAAGAAGTGTTTTCAAACATCACCATCACTCCCCAAGTCATTCCACTAGTAGAGAACACAGTATCTCAAGTCCATCCCCTATCAGGAAACATAAGAGGAGGTCTGGGGTAGATGAGATACAAGGAGAAATGAAAAAAAAAAATCCTCCTACATTTGATGGAGAGCACAAGAAGGATGAAGATGCAGAGACATGGCTACTAGGAATGAGGAAGTATTTTCAATTGCATAATCACTCTTCACACGCAGAATGAAGAATTTCCATCTATCATCTCAAGGGAAAGGAATCCAAGGGGTGGGGCCAATTTGTACAGGTGCAACACATTGATGAGAAAAAAGTTTACTTGGAGGGAATTTGTAATATCCTCAAATTTTAGACAATTAAATTCTATGTGGAATTTTGAAAAAAAAATTCTGCTTTTGGAAAATTCGAATTTGGAAATTATTTTCCAATTATGGAAAATCCAAATTTGGAATTTTGGTTTATGTAATGAATTATTTAATGAATGTTGGTAAAATATTTGACTTGACCAACTGTCCTACTTTATTGGACACATGCATGAGACAATTTTTTTAATAAATTTAATGTTGGAAGCCAAGTGGAACAACTAGGTTAAAAATAGTTGACCCTGACTCCATGAGTGGGGAACAGGTTTGAGTTACCTCAAGGATGATTTTTACAAGTGGAAGAAGTGGAATTTGACCACTAGCAACCCCTAAAATTCAAGGATTTGTAAAGCTACGAATTTCCCCAAGTAGGGAATGAAATACCTAGGAACAAGAATGTACACTGCTTAGTATGTTGGTAATGGAAAATTGTTTGTTGTTATGAACATTGTTAGGGTGAGGAAAATTATTTTGTGATCTACAGATGGTGACTATAGCTAAGGAGGACCATTCAGTTTTCCCTTATGGACTCATGGCCGGGCTAGGGGGTGAGAAGGACAAGTGATCTTGGTTTTTCTTTTCAACGGTTGGGTGGAATGTAGTTGTTTCATTTTTGTTCCAACATCAGTTTTCAGATATGTATCTCAACTTGTATTCATTTTTCAATATTATATTATGGTTATTTTATTTGTTAGTAATATGTTGATTATGTATACTTAAGTGAAATCAGTTCTTAAAGAACTGTACAACCATGTTATACTATGGCTTATCATAGTTAAATGATACTTGAAATATTTTTTATTTGAAATATGATGGTTGTACACATATCTTTAAATATATTTTTTAATTTCTATTCAAATTTGTACATAGACAAACACTAGAGAGAATAGATAGAAAGAATAACAATCTGAATACATTATGTATTACCATAGAAATATAGTGATACAATAGACTTCAAAGTGTCTTGCAAAAGTAACCATTGTATTCAATCGCTCATTTTTCAAACATTATAGTTGGAGTATCATATACCAAAAATAAAAATTCCACAACCTCTTGTACTGTAAATAAAGCTCTAAGGAAGTGCATAGGTTGGTCAAAGAAGGACATGGAACTAGAATACCTTTTATGGTAAAATGCTTCCTTCACCCGAGCTCACTGATATTGCCAATGTGCAAGATAATTAAAGCGAGGGTTTAGTAACTTCTCTATCAATTAAATTCTTATGAAATTAAATAAAGTATATCAAGTACATAAGTTATCCTTGGCCACGATGAAATCAAATCGCCTTTTCTCCTTATGAGGAAATCTATCCATCATCCAAGAGGAGGAGGAGTGGACCCGTAACTAGCTGATGGTTACCCTCGAAAAGAAGAAGGGGCCCATCATTAGTTATCGTATGCATATATAAACTTTCACATAAGAAATTTAAAGAAAAGAATGACGATAAATAAAATCTTTGTCGTTACAATGTCCATGTACATATTCTCTAAAGAAATATTAAATATATAAATACAAAGAATAGAATTATAGAGGAAAACACGATATTATAATCATTAAGGGAAACGTATGTTTTGACAGAACATAAATCACGGTACATATATGGGGATGTATTTCACCCACAGAGACTTTCAGCTATACACACAAAAAAATCCACAGAGAACACAATATAAATGTTACAAAAACTATGCTACAGAAATCATGATACATGTATGGGGAAGTATTCCATAGAGAAATGTAGTATATGTTACCAAAAACTTATGCCACAAAGAAGCAAAAATACACAAACAGAGGAGGTAATCGTAGAGAAGGAAATATATGTTACCAAAACTATACTACAAAGAAGCACATTGCATATACGGGAAGTATTCATAGATAAGGAAATATATGTTACCAAGACTATGCTACAGATAAGCACGATACGTATACAGGAGGTATTCCATAG
Source organism: Picea sitchensis (assembly GCA_010110895.2). NCBI lineage: Eukaryota > Viridiplantae > Streptophyta > Pinopsida > Pinales > Pinaceae > Picea > Picea sitchensis. Next base: position 30,222 of record SNQJ01S0073107.1, on the reverse strand, counting down.
AGAATGCAGTATATGTAACAAAAACAATTCTATAGAGAAGCAAGATACATATACGAGATGTTTTCCACAGAAAATTTAGTATATGTTACTAAGACTTATGCCATAGAGAAACACAATACCTAGGCAAAGGAAGTATTCCACAGAGAATGCTAAGTTTTTTTAGATGAAGGAGATAAGCCCACGGGATGCATACTGTATTTGAAAATAAAACTAACGTGAAGAGAAACATCGTAAGGAAAATACCCTAAAAAATAGAAGAACCCCTTTAAAAACTAATGAAGGATGGTATAGAGTACTCATCATGCCTGTGGAGATCCTTCACAAAGAAGAATGCCATGACAGAGATGAACATCGTAACATATATGAGTATCGTAAAAAACTCGAATTCTAGGGAAATATGTGAGGGAAAATGGAGAAATGACCAAAGAAAAAAGAGGCCCAAGATATTAGTTAAGAAGAGTAATGGCACCTCGAACTTCTCAGTGATGGGAGTAACGTCGGGTACACAACCCCACCCTTTCCATGTGGGATGTCCGAGGTGTCGAAGCCGCAATTGGTAGTTCAAACAATGACATGCATAGAAAGTACCTAGGATGGTTAGTCCTCTGTTAATGGATGTGCCCTAGCTTTAATGCCAAGACCCAACATTAGCCCAGGTGCATATCTAACCTGGATTCTACCTTTCCTTTCGTTTCAAAACTCGTTAATTTTTAGTGGATAGGTAACCCAATGTTGGATCGATAATAACTTCATACTTAGACTATACGACATGTCGTATGTTCTCTAACTTACCACTATGGAACGTGCTTAGTAGGGGCGATTTTACCCTGGCGCATAGACTATAATCTACAATGGTAAATGTTGTATAGTCATAGCCTTAATCCAAGTCTCGACCTTTATGATTTTAATTTTTTTATACATAGCATACATTATATGGGTGACCTATATAGTATGGATATTATATGAGTGATCTATATATGATGGATTGATTATGCATAACATAGATTATACGAGTGCCCTATATTATATGGATATTTATGCATGGCATAGGTTATGTTAATGGGAAGGGGATATTGTTATAATTGTTTAGTACGGTTAGAATGGGTTCAATGGAAACCAAAACTTGTTTTGTAGTCAAAATTTATAACAATATTCATGAAAGGATGAAACCAACTAAGTGGGAGGAGTACCTCAACTTAGTTGAATTTTCTTACAACAACAGTTATCGGACGTCATCTAAGATGAGTCCCTTCGAAGCATTATATAGGAGGAAATGCACAAATCTTATTAGCTAGGGCAATCCAGTTGATAGGATTATGGTAGGACCAGAAATTCTCTAGGAAATGGAGAGAATGGTAAGAAGAGTACAACAAAACTTAAAAGAGGCCCAAGACCGACATAAAATATAGGCAGATTTAAATATAAGACATAAAGAATTTCAAATCGAGTACCATGTATATCTAAAAGTAAAAGAAAGAAGGAGTTCTCTAAGGTGAAGAAATTGCTCAAAGTTGACACCAAGATTTTGTGGCCCTTCGATATTTTAACTTGAATCGAACCTGTGGCATATCAACTAGAACTTCCTGCAAATTTAAAAGTTCATAATGTTTTTCATGTTTCATTACTAAAAATTTATATTCATGATCCTACTCACATCATTGATTGGAACATGGTGTAGGTGTAACCATAAGGTGAGTTCCAAGCGGAAGATCTGCGCATTCTGGACAGGAAACAAACAATACTACATAACAGAGCCATCGCCTAGATAAAAGTGCAATTGAAGAATTTTAGACTTGAGCAGTTCACTTGGGAATTGTAAGAAGATATGTTGAAATCTTATCCAACCATATTCTGAGAGAGGAATGAACACTATGGTGTAATGAACCCTGTCATTATGACAACAAGCCTCACAAAACAAGTACCATTTTTTTTTCTTTTATGTAGGAAGGTAATAATGACAATACACTCAAACATCACAACACGACGACGAACACAATGCATGTAATTCACGCAACATACAAACATAATGACCTAGCATACTAGTACATCATGCAGYTGGAAGCAAAGTACGACATTCAATCAGAGGAAGAATAAAAATGACTACAAGATCGTCCTACCCTGCAAGGTTAGGACCTCTAGGAAACATAAGAAACGCTCAAGYCCARGTTCCATCATTTTTTACCATTTAAGGTCTCAAGTCTGGAGACATTTCTTAGGAACAAGGAGGTGTCTACATCTCACCCAACACAAGCCAGGCCACGCCTACTAAGCTAAAAGGAAACATCAATCAATCCAACAAAACAACTTCAAGGACAAGTAGCTAGAACCCTCTCAACGAGCGAAAGACAACAATTAAACATTACCATACAAGTAAAAAACCTCAATTAGAATAAAAACATCATCCACATCGGGAGGCACATGACCCTAATTCAGKTTTCATAYGTGCTTATCGATCAACGCACACAACTATCCAATTATAAGGTATCACGTTGCCACATTACGACAAGTGCGCTAGGGACCCAAGCGCAACAAAATAATTCTAAACCTTTAACCAAACAYAAAATACAACGTTCCTGAAATCCAACTTGCATTGTCATACATTTATACGACGTCCTTAGATGAATGTGCTCTAAAAAATAAATCAAAAATGGATGCAGGTTGACTATATTTGATACATTTAAATTGGCGCAACGACTAGATGTAATTCATTAGCAGTTATCATCATAAGGAATAATTCACAACATAAGTAACCAATCACCATCTAAAGGTAAAATCACCTAGCCATCTTCAAGCAACATTATAATTCCCATTAAATTACAACCCTTTACATAATTATGAAGGATAAATCTACTTATAAATAATAATTACAATTGATGATATAATGGTTCCATTGACAACATTAGTGAAATCAACATATCCTTATTTAGTTCCCTGTTGTAAAGGAAATTAAAGCTATTAATCTAATGCAAAAGCAGTTTGTTTAACTATTATAAAGGAAAAATTACCATAACCATAATGGAATCATTTTTAACTATTGTAAAAAAAATGAAAGGAAAAATCAAACGGAGATAGTATGCCAAAGTTACGACCCTAGGAAATTGATATACCAATTTACCCCAACGGGGCCCATATTCTGGTGTTTCATCTCCTAGGGTTAGGTTTTTGGATGTTTAGGGTTTTCCATTGTTTCTCAATAATATATAGGCCTTCGATCCTCATTTTAACATAGAGTTCAGAGGCCAGTAGCCGCCACATCTCTTCTCAGAGATAACCTAACAACGCCCGAGCTATTTTATTTCCATTCTGTCTATAAGCATATTTTAGTCATTTGTTGTTAATGAAATTATGTTTTTCTTCCGCTGCATCTCTGCGTTTATGTGTATTTATGTATTTCATTGTGTTCCTGCATAAATCCAGATCAGTGGTATCAGAGTAGTCTGCTCTTTCTAAATCCTTCTTTGCATGTCCTCAATGAGGTCAGGGTATAAGGAGTTAGGTCTCGATCTAGTTGAACCGTTGCAAGATCAACCTCACAAACCCCAACGGCCGCCCATGGGGGAAGAAAATAAATATGAGGGAGCAGGAGATCCTATCAAATTATTTCTAGAGGAGGCCCTCGAGAAACAAAGGAATGTGATGATGGACAAGTTTGCATAGATCCTTCAATGACTGCCCACTGGCAACACATCTACATCCAACAACCACTCTGGAGGCGCAACTACTTTTAAGGTACAAGTAAACTTTGACATTCCCATATTTGAGGGCCAAATAGATGCAGATGTCATTGATAGATGGTTGAATCTGTTAGAAGGATATTTCTCGGTTTATGAATTTTCCAACCGAGAAAGGATTTTTTTTCTCTCCTTAAAGCTGCCCCCCATGTCAAGGAATAGTCGGAAACCTACTAGGAGAAAAAGAGTGAGGGGGAACCCTGTCTATTCTCAGTCACACCCACTTGGAATTATTTCTGGGAYGCCATCAAGGAACAATATTATCCCGTGGGGAGATATGAGGACAAATACATACAATGGAGTGCGCTGCAGCAACAAAGGGACCAAGATGTGCATGAGCTGACGAATCTGTTCCATAGCCTACGCACAAAGTTGGGTATCAAAGATTCAGAGAAACATTTGGTGTTAAAGTACTGCAATTGTCTTCATAGATACATTCAGGAGGAAATGGAGTTCCTCGACACCTCCTCGCTTGGTGCAGCATACCGGTATGTTGCCAATATTGAGCAGAAGTTCAAACAGAAGAAGCGAGACTTTGGGTATGCGAATTAGAAGCAAGGGAAAGGTACCCCCAAACTGCCAAACAAAGGATCAAGCCTAGGTGGGGAGGCCCAAGACAACCCACCAAAGCCGCAAGAAAATAACAACATCACGAAGAAAAAAAAGGACATGGGAAGTAGTGTGAGTTCCATAAGATCTCCACTCACAACACAAGTGAGTGTCGGGCCAAGTAGTCACTGGTAGTTGAGTTGAAGGATTCTGAATCGGATGTAGGCTCCAACTCTAAATCATAACTCGACAAGGGGAATGACAGGGGGAAGAAGATTATCGATGCGGAGCCCAACACCACTGTTTCCACCACGAAGATCTAGAAGAAGGAACCAGAAGATCCAAAGGAGGTAGAGCACCTCTTCCATTCCCAGATGTGGGTAAAGGGTTCCCCGTTGCAGTTCATTGTCAACAGCGGGAGCCAGAAGAACCTCATCTCAGTATCAGGTGGTTGCACCAAGGACGAGACCTCCACGTAAGCCACAATTTTTCCTTCCCTACAACATCAAGCCCTTCACGGATGAGGTATTATGTGGCATTTCTCCTCTTGATGTTTCTGATGTATTATTAGGCCAACCATACTTGTGGAAGCGACATGATGTGTATGAGTCTAGGCCTTGTGTTGTTATTATTACGTTGGGAAATAAGCTGTACAAGATACCAAAAATAGCAACTCCTACAACCATCTCTTTGGTTACTGTAAAACAATGCAGTAAGCTCATTGCCAAAACCAAGAAATTTGTTTTCCTGATGATCCGCCCTCAAGGAAAGAAGAAGACTATGGCCACGACCTCCAAGAAGGGCCCCTCTGCATGGAAAAAACAGATGGATAAGGTCATGGAGGAGTAAGAGGACATCTTCCTCTCCCCCACAAGAGTGCCTCTACACTATAAGGTCAAGCACCCCATTGATCTGACCCCAGGTGCGTCGCTGCCCAATGGACCAATCTGTCGGTGCTCTATTTTGAAGAATGGCAAAATCAAGAGGCAAATTCAGGAGTTGTTGCAGAGACGTCACATCCAACCGAGTTCATCACCCTGTGGGAGCCTAATCGTGCTGGTGCAGAAGAAGGATAGGACTTGGAGACTCTACATTAACTATCGGGCACTCAACAAGATCATTGTCCGGAATAGGTACCCGATCCCACGGATTGATGACCTTCTGTACCAACTCAAGGGGGAAGAATATTTCAGCAAGATCGACTTAAATTCTGGGTATCACTAGGTACGAATAGAACCCTCTGATGTGTGGAAGATTGCCTTCAAATCCAAGGAGGGCCTTTTCGAATGGTTGGTCATGCCTTTCAGGTTGACAAATGCCCTTGCAAACTTCATGAGATTAATGGACGACATCTTGCGACCATTCACCAACTCATTTGTAGTGGTGTACTTGGATGAAATTATGATCTTCATCCAGACTTGGGAAGAGCACCTCCACCACATCCAACAATTCCTCCAACACTGCGACAACACAAGCTGTGTGCCAATTTGGAGAATTTCAGTTTTGGCGTGACCTGGGTTCAGTATCTGTGATACATCATTGATGATCAGGGGGTGCATGTGGATCCAACCAAGATCCAAGTCATTCAAGATTGGCCAGCCCCAACAACCCTAACAGAGCTCCGTAGCTTTTTGGTTCTTTCCAATTTATACCACAGGTTTGTGTTGGGATTTTTTCATATCACTTGGCCCTTGAGTCAAGTCATCAAGGGAGGACCGAAAGAAAAATTATTTTGGTTTGAATATCAATAGAATGAGTTCAATGATTTGAATCATCGCCTTTTCTCTACACCAGTGCTCACATTACCAGACTTGAAACAACCATTTGAGATCGAGACATATGCCTTAGACTATGGTATTGGGGCATTCCTTACTCAACAGGGGCATCTAGTGGCATATAACAGTGAGACAATTTCTGAAACAGTCTGGAAGTATCACACTTATGACAAAGATATGTATTCCATTGTGCAGGCTTGCCGACAATGGAAGAATTACATTTTGGGAAAGGAAATGGTCATCCACACAGACCATCGACCCTTGCAGTTCATATAGACATAAGGGAAGTTGTAGAACGATCACCATCAGAAGTGGTCCACATACCTGCAGTAGTTTCATTTGAACATTAAGTACAAGAAAGGAAGCACCAATAATGTTGCAGTCTGCCTCAACTGACCCCCTATCATGGTGCTAACCACGATGCTCAACTCTTGTGAGCACGAGACTTCTGATTGGCCGCTTCTCTACAAAAGTGATCCAAAATTCGGCCACACATACAATACACTCTTGGAGGGTAAGCAAGTTCCTAATTTTCACCTCTAGGATGCCCTGCTATGTCACCTGAGACATCTTTGTGTTCCTTCAAGCGAGCATGCCAAGATGATTTGGGAGGTGCACTACAGTTGGGTCGCTGGGCATTTCGGGGTCGATAAAACTGTGGCAGTACTGCAAAAGTATTTCTATTGGTCAAACCTTCGACAGGATTTCGGGAAGTACATCAAGTCCTACACTGCTTGCGCCATTGCCAAACCGACCATCAAGAAGCAAGGCCTCTTTAATTTGTTGGCTACCCCTAGTCGACCTTGGGAATCCATATCCATGGATTACATGTCGGGCCTTCCTTCTACTAAGCATGGAAATGACTGTGTTTTTGTGGTCGTCGACAGATTCTCGAAGATGTCCATTATGATGGCCTGCAAGAAGAATATCACAGCAAAAGCCACTGCTAAACTCTTCTTTGAACGAGTGTGGGTACACTTTGGGATCCTCACTCTGTCATCTCAGATCGAGACAACAAGTTTCTCAGTACATTTTGGTCCAGCCTCTGGTCGATGTTGGACACCAAGCTCACCAAGTCCACATCTTTCCTTTCGCACATTGATGGCCAGACAGAGGTTGTCAACCAGATGATTATACACATTCTGTGCATGTGCAACTCAAAGCATCCACGCACATGGGATGAGAGGCTCCCCTATGTACAAAACATCTACAATCGGGATCTCCATAGATCAACCAGCCACAACCCCTTTCAAGTGGGATTGGGATTCTAGCTACTATGTTCCATTGATGTAGCCATGCCATTTGCGGCTACTCAAGCAGATTCATCCCATGTCCAGTTTGAGGTTGACAAGGAAAACAACTTCATTGAGTGCATTCAGCACATATGCCAACAGGTTCATGACATCTTGGACAGAGCCAATGCTAAGTACAAGCAGTGACAAGATCAACATCGAGTTCCACACAACTTCTAGGTGGCCGACAAAGTGTGGCTACATTTGTAAAAGGAGCGCCTCACTGGACCCTACTGCAAGATTTGCCCACTCTAATATGGGCCATACACCATCATAGAGATTGTAGGGGACAATGCCTTTTAGCTCAGTATTCCACCATTCCTTGGTATGCACCCAGTGTTCAATGTGGACCACCTTTGACCCTACTTCCACCTCTATTAGACACATTCGACATGGTAGAGCAACTCACACCAACATAATTAAACCCAGATTGAATGGAACATGCCACAACTGATCGGATTATGGACACACAGATCAAGAACACCTGCCAACAGAGGATACAACTATATCGAGTTGTCAAAGCAAGCCAAATCCTTCACCAGGGCAAGGGGCTCACCAGGGACCAAGTTCAGCAAAAGTTTCCTCATCTCATGGAGGAACTCAACGCAATGAGGACCATTTCTTCCTAAGGAGGGAGGAATGATCCAGGTGGATATTGGTGGCCACCCTCCTATTCCACTTGGACCCACACCATATTTTCTTTCAGTTTTTCAGTTTCCTTAATTGTAGCACAATATACTATTTTTAGCAGTTTTTCGGGTCCTGAACTTCCGGAGCCGTTTTGAGGCCCTAAAGAACGTTTTTTGGGCATGAATGCTCCGACAAATATGAGTCTGTTTCGGCCTCAATATTCGATGTCAGTAGTGTATTCCTCAGATAAATATTTCTAATGATGTATCAAGTGCGTCAAACGGAGTTAGCATGCCAAAGTTACGACCCTGGGAAATTGATGTACCAATTTACCCCAACGAGGCCCATATTCTGGCGGTTCATCTCCTAGGGTTAGGTTTTTGGATGTTTATGGTTTTCCATTGTTTCTCAATAATATATAGGCCTTCGAGCCTCATTGTAACACAAATTCCAGAGGCTAGTAGCCACCACATCTCTTCTCAGAGATAAGCTACCAGTGCTCGAGCTATTTTATTTCCATTTTGTTTGTAAGCATATTTCAGTCATTTGCTATTAATGAAATGAAGTTTTACTTCCGCTGCATCTCTGTGTTTATGTGTATTTATGTATCTCATTGTGTTCCTGCATAAATCCGGATCATAATGTGAGTCTGGTTAGTAATATATCGTCAGTGTGCATCCATCAACAAAACATGTCGGCGATAAAAATCAACATCATAATATCTAGTCTTATGCCACATATGTAATATTAAAACATTCAAACCATAATCGTTCACTCCTTGACGATCTGGTGTCCAAGGAGATCCTTCGATGCCATCGATATACTGAAATGTCTAGAGTCCTTCACACTTAGGAAAAGAAGTCAATAGAACCCGTCGATATAAATATCATAAAATAACATATCATCAAATCCACAAATATCATCATGCTCCATAATCGAATCAGTCAATCATATAGTGAACTAGATCACTTGCACGCAAGTGTCCACAAGAATAAGTCACATCGGGTGTGCTCAAGAGAGGGATGTTATATATGGACAGTGTTGTACTCAAGGGAGAGAGGATGTAATATCCTCAAATTTTAGACAATTAAATTCTATGTGGAATTTTGAAAATAAATTTTCGTATTTGGAAATTCGAATTTGGAAATTATTTGCCAATTATGAAAAATCCAAATTTGGAATTTTGGTTTATGTAATTAATTATTTAATTATTGTTGGGAAAATATTTGACTTTCCCAGCTGTCCTCCTTTATTGGACACATGTATGAGACAATTTTTTTAATAAATTTAATGTTGGAAGACAAGTGGAACAACTAGGTTAAAAATAGTTGACCATGACTCCATGAGTGGGGAATAGGTTTGAGTTACCTCAATGATGATTTTGACAATTGGAAGAATTGTAATTTTACCACTAGCAACGCCCAAAAATCAGGGATTTGTAAAGCTGTGAATTTACCCAAGGAGGGAATGGAAGATCTAGGCACAAGAATGTATATATTTACAAAATATTTGGGAGGCACGACACTCCTTAGTATGTTGGAAATGGAAAATTGTTTGTTGTTATGAACATTGTTAGTGTGAGGAGAAGTATTTTTTGATCTGTGGATGGTGACTATAGATAAGGAGGATCATTCAGTTTTCCCTTATGGACTCATGGTTAGGCTAGGGGGTGAGCAGGACAAGTGATCTTTGTTGTTATGTTCTATGGTTGAGTGGAACATGGTTTTTCCATTTGTGTTCCAACATCATTTTTCATATTTGTATCTCAGCTTGTATTCCTTTGTCAATATTATATTATGGTTATTTTATTTGTTAAGAATATGTTAACTGTGTATACATAAATGAAATTAGTTCTTAAGGGACTATATAACCATGTTATACTATGGCTTATCATAGTTAAATGATACTAGAAATATTGTTTATTTAAAATATGATCGTTGTACACATACATTTAAATATATTTTTGAATTTCTATTCAAATATGTGCATAGACAAACAAAACAGAGAATAGATAGAAAGAATAACAGTCCAAATACATTTTGTATTACCATAGGAAGATAGTGATGCAATAGACTTCAAAGTGTTTCAAAAGTAACCATTGTATAAAATCGATCATTGTTCAAACATTACATTTTTAGTATTATAGACCAAAAAAAACTCCACAACCTCTTGTACTGTAAACCGAGCTCTAAGGACGCGCATATGTCGGTAAAAGAAGGACATGGAACTCAAATACCTTCTATGGTAAAATTCTTCCTTCACCCGAGTGCACTGATCTTCCCAACCTGCAAGAGAATTAAAGTGAGGGTTTGGTAACTTCGCTAGAAATTAAATTCTTATGAAATTAAATAAAAATAAATCAAGGACATAAATTATCTTCGGCCACGATGAAATCAAATCGTCTTTGCTCCTTATGAGGAAATCCATACATGATCTAGGAGGAGGAGGATTGGACCTGTAACCAGTTGATGGGTACTCTCACAAAGAATAAGGGGCCCATCATTAATTCTCGTATCGATATATAAACTTTTAAATAAGAAATTTAAAGAAAATAATGATGATAAATAAAATCTCTGTCGTTACAGTGTCCCTGTACATTTTCTCTAAAGAAATCTTAAATATCTAAATATAGAAAATATATTTATAGATGAAAACATGGAATTATAATCATTAAAGGAAACATATGTTTTGATAGAACATAAATCATGATACATATACGAGGAAGTATTTGACCCACAAATACTTTCGGTTATACACAAAAACAAATCCACAAATAACGCAATATATATGTTACAAAAACTATGCTACAAATAGAACAATACATGTATGGGGAAGTATTCCACAGAGAAATGCAGTATATGTTACCAAAAAATTATGTCACGGAGAAGGACGACTAAACATACATATGAGGTAATCACAAAGAAGGCAATATATGTTACCAAAACTATATTACAAATAAGCACAATGCATATATGGGAAGTATTCACATAGAAGGAAATATATGTTAACAAAACTATGCTACAAATAAGAATGATACATCTATGTGAGGTATTCCATAGAGAATGCAGTATATGTCACAAAAACTATGCTACAGAGAATAAAAATACATATACGGGAGGTATTCCATAGAGAATGCAGTACATATTACCAATACTTATGCCACATAGAAACACGATACCAAGGCAGAGGAAGTATTCCATAGAGAACGCTAAGTTATTTAAGATGGAGGAGATAATCCCACAGGATGCATATTGTATTTGCAAAGAAAACTAATGGGAAGAGAAACACCATAAGGAAGAGACCCTAAACAATAGAATAACCCCTTTAAAAACTGATGAAGGAGGGTATAGAGTACTCATCATTCTTGTTGAGATCCTTCACAGAGACAAATACCATGATAGAGAAAAACATCGTAACAGACACAAAGGCCATCAGAGAGCTGAGTATCGTAACAAAGTCCAATGAAAGGGTTGGATGCGAGGGTAAATAGAGAAATGACGAAATAAAAATGAGAAAAAAAAAGATTAGTTACAAAGAGTAATGGCACCTCGAACTTCTCAATGATGGGGGGAACGTCGGGTATGCCCCCCCACCCTTGCCGTGTGGGATGTTCGAGGTGTCGAAGCCGAAATGGGTGGTTGAAACAGTGACATGCCTAGAGACTACCTAGGATGGTCAATTCCTCATTAGTGGATATGCCCTGACTTTAATGCCAAGACCAAATGTTGGTCGAGGTGCATATATGACCTGGATTCCCCCTTTTCTTTTGTTTCAAAACCTATTAATGTTGAGTGGACATGTAGCCCAATGATGTATCAATAATAACTAACTATCTATATAACTTCATACTTAGACTATACAACATGTCGTATGTTCTCTAGCTTACCACTATGGACTGTTCTTGGTAGGGGCGATTTTATCCTAGCGGGTAGACTATAATCTACAATGGTAAACATAATATAGTCATAGCCTTAATCCAAGTCTTGAACTTTATGATTTGTATTTGTTTATACATGGTATAGATTATATGGGTGACCTATATATTATGGATATTATATGAGTGATCTATATATTATGGATTTTTTATGCATAACATATATTGTACGAGTGACCTACATAATATGTATATTTATGCATGGCATAGGTTATTTTAATGGGAAGGGGATATTTCTATAATTTTTTAGTAAGGTTAGTATGGGTTCGATCAAAACCCAATCTTGTTTGTAGTCAAACTTTATAACAATAATCATAGTAAGAAACTTGAATGCAGTAGCAAGAAGACTAGATCTCATGTAAACAAGGGAGACGACTATGGTATGCTTTCATGGATAGTAGCAGTAAGCACATAAAAAGTGACATAAATTTATAAAGAGTATTTCGTATGCCACGACATATTCTATAATTTATAGTGTTTTCCCCTAATAATATTTTTTTTTTTTAGTGAAATTTGGGGTATGTTACAAAACTCAAGAGGTATGTTCAAAAGAAATACTTGACTAAGAGATACTATGAGAAGAAAATGAAGGATTTATTTGAACTCAAGATTTGGAATATGACAATAGATGAATATGCAAGAAGGTTTTTGGAACTACTAAAGTATGTTTATTTCATCAAGGAAGAGCCGGTTAAGATTCAGATGTATTTGAGTGGGATGCCATCATTTATCAGTGAAAAGATACAATATGATGATCCCAAAACATTGGAGGATACCATAAGGCGAGATAAATGCCTTTATGATCAACATAAAGGAAGACCAATTTTCCAAAAAATCTTGGGAAGACAAGAAGAAAAACAAAATGGAATAGAGGGAAAAGGGGATTAAGCCACCATTATTCAAAAATAATCCTCAGGGAAATCCAACTTCTAGAGAACCCAAAATGATTGAGATGGGGGAGAAAAGACCAAGGAATCCACCTATTATATGTTCAGGTTTTGGGGGAGATCATATGTATAGAGATTGTCCTCACAGAGGTGAAAAAGTGAGGAATGTTTACAATGTACAACAAGATGATACAGTGGAGTACATGGGCATAAATGTACCTAGGATCTATGAATCCCTGGACAACACGTAAGATGATTTTCAATCACATATGATTGAAATGGAAGGTAATATTAGCAACTGAACCATTGCTATCTTAATTGATTTAGGAGCTAGTCATAGTTATATATATCATAAGATGGCGGAAATATTGCATTTTCCAAAACACAATCATGGAAAATCTTGGTTGGTGCAGCTAGCTATTGGAGATAAAAGAAAAATTAATGCGATGGTTAAGGCATGTCCAATGGAAATTAATGGAATAAGTGATGCATCCCCCTTATCACTAATACATTTGGGTCAAATTTCGACGACACGTACTATGCAATTGCCACTTTATATTGTCGGGAGAAGGACAAACAATAGACTCCCTCAAACATCGTTTCACATGTGGTCACTTTTCCGACGACATAGATACCATCGTAAGACCGACGTATTGGAGGTGGCAATACCGATGTCTTGAACGTGGCAAGAGAGACATCGTGAAGGTCGCAAGAGAGATGTCTTGGACGTGGCAAGTGCAACGTCTTGGACGTGGCAAAAACAACATCGTGGAGGTGGCAAGAGAAACATCGTGGACGTGGCAAGAGCGACATCTTGGAGGTGGCAAGAGAGACATCTTGGAGGTGGCAAGAGCGACGTTAAAAGGCATCAACTCCGACGTGGTTGTTATGGGAGCGACACTCTTGGAGGTGGCAAGAGCGACGTCTTGGAGGTAGCAAGAGAGACGTCTTGGATATCTTTCAAGCCTTCAAATCTAAATTTCTTTCATATTTTCACATCCAACAGCCTATAATCCATTTCCACAACATTCAATGCAACAGATAGATTATAAAACCTCAAATCTAAATTTCTTTCATATGCGATATCCCTAACAACCCGAAAATTAAAGCCTCAAATCTAAATTGCGTTCAACCTATATCCGACAACCCCAACATTAACGTTCCGACAACCCCAACATTAACGTTTCAACAACCCCAACATTAGCGTTCACAACATATAATCCACCTACCCCAACATTCCATTCACAACATATAATCCACCTGCCCCAACATTCACATTCAATGCTGTGTAGCACATTGGATATTGCTCACCTTCTTCCATTACTCTCGTCCCCAGCTACAGCAGCATTGAAAGCGGGCCTGATACCATCGTCCCCAAGCTCAGCTACGACAGCATTGAAAGCAGGCTTGATACCATCGCGAGAGATTCATGGATTCTTGAGAAAGCCCCCCCTGCTACAGCTCGGAATTGCATTCGACGACTTCATCCAAACTACTTAGAAGCAGGAAGTCACGTGATCGAATCCTTTCATGGTGCTAATGCCTCTTCGCCAGGCTCTACAACTAGAAAGGCACGCACTTTTCTAATATATTTAATTTTTTCTGATGTTTTGCTCAAAAGATTTCGGATCCACTGCCATAAAATGTTACAATATTATGGAACAGTTTACAAAGATACATTTTTACGGTTCGGATTCATTCCGAGAGCGCATAATCATCTTGTCCGATTTGATTAACAAATATTGCAGACCAGCTAGATGCATCTCACAATTGATTTAATTTATAGCCAAGCATATAATGTAATAGAGGCTTGAGAGCATCAAGAATCAGTGTGAAGTTGTTTAATAATTTTAGCATGTATCCACCATTATTTGAGGGCACAACTAGAACTCATAAACAAGACGACCTGAACGGAAAAATAAATCACGCAGCACAGAGCATCAGAGTGGCGCAGCGGAAACGTGGTGGGCCCATAACCCACAGGTCCCAGGATCGAAACCTGGCTCTGATACACGTAGGTTCAATTCTTTTTTATTTTACGTCATTTAGTAGCTTTACCTGAGCAGCTGGACATCATTTTCCTGTTCACCAGTTGTGAAAACCTTGCCTGTACTGACACTGAAACATAAAAATGGAACTTAAACCTATTTTTCTATAAATCATCAATGCAAAAAGCAGAAAAATATTAAAGAGAGAACAAATTTAAAAAACCAGATGGTGGTGTGAAAACACACCATTGACAGACAGAGGGACTGCAATGGCATTGCACAATCACAAATTGTGATACATGTTTATGCCCTCTCTCCACGGATGCGGCGAGCAAGCTGTATATCTTTGGGCATGATAGTAAGCCTCTTCGCATGGATGGCGCACAGGTTGGTGTCCTCGAACAGCCCAACAAGATATGCCTCCGCCGCTTCTTGCAATGCCGCCACCGCTGACGACTGGAATATCAAGTCTGTCTTGAAGTCCTGGGCAATCTCCCTTATGAGAAGGGCAGCTTTCTTATGAGAAGCTCGGAGCTCTTCTGATATTTTCGGATTTCACGGAGAGCAACTGAGGCTTTTTCACTCCACCCGTAGCAGGTGCAGACTTCAGGGTTGCCTTGGTTGCCAGCTGCTTCCGTGGTGCCTTTCCCTCTGTTGATTTACGGGCAGTCTGCTTAGTTCGTGCCATCTCTTCTCTTCTGTCTCCCTACGACTTGCTTCCTTCTCCTCTGCTCTGAACTGCAACTTCAAATTCAAGAAACCCTACACAAAAAATGAATGCGTTTATAATCTATGCTTGGCCTTTTTATTCACTTCAAAATATTTGAAAATTAAAACCTAAGTGCAAAACCTAAGTCCCCTTAAGAATATGATTATAACCTAAGTGCAAAACTTCAACCCGCAGATGGAATTCGAGGGGTAAATTCTCCGTCCCTGGGCAATTTAGCTGTCAAATATGGTGAGTGGGTCAAATGCTCAATAAGTTGGTAAATTGGTTTTAACTATCAAGTTTGACAAATAGGTTGTATTTCAAATTTCAACCTTGCCTCCACCCCATCTCCACAAATGAAGGAAACAAGTTGGGAATCAAACAAGGGTCATTATCCATCCCTAGTTCAAAGGAGTTATGGGTTGACATGATCACCAATGGCATATCGCCCATGGTTTGGAAAAACGCCTTTCCCTACTATGTTGTCAACATTGTTGCTTGCAAATTGTGGGTTTGTCGCAATACTCTTATGTTTTTTTCCTTGCATTGAGAATTACTTAGTCAAATAGATTGCCTAGCTCTGTTGTTGTTTGTGGGTTGAGTTTCCCAGTCTTATATGTAATTATAAGGTTTGTGCTTTCAATGTCAAAGCTCAAATCATAAGGTTTGTGGTTATTTGTTCATGGCCAAGTCAAGGCCACCTATGGCTTCAAGCAACTAAGCTCCTCAAGATGGACTAGTTACTCAAGCCACCAACAACCTTGATGGAGAACAAATTTATATAGTATATAAGAACTCCCGGAACAATAAAACAATTGCAACTCAAAAGGCCTTGCCTAGGAAGTTGACAACCTTTAATGTGTTGACACCTAGTAAGCCACAACCTCGGCAGTTGCAAAGAAGTTGGCATGCCCTAGCCCAAGATCTATTGTTATATTTAGGATAGACTTGAGATTTTCTAAGGTTTTCTTAAAGGATTAAAAAAACTTGGAGGTTTGAACAATTGTGATCTTTTTATTGAGGTCACACTCATCTCACCATTGAAATATGCATAAACTCAATGGTGTGTCTTGTATCAGTGACTTTGAAAGTTATAAGTGGCATGACATGGTGGATATATATGGGGATAACCTTTTATGTATTTATCATAGTGACTCTAACATGCACCTCTTTATTTAATAGTCTCTAACAAAATTGTGATTACCTAATTGCACAATTCTTTGTTTAGAAGTGATGCAGGAGCATCCCTCACGACAAGCAAAACCAACGTGGAAGCAGAAGATAGCTGGAAGACGTCCATCGCAAGTTTTTGGATTTTTAAATTTTCCCTTGAAGTTGATGCGCTGAATATAAATGAGATCATTTAATTTAGGCACCTTGGTAAAAATGTAATCAGACCTCGAGCCATACGCTCTCGTCTGAGATAGACAGAGGCATTTATAGTAGTAGTTGCAGGTAGATAGAATTGAATTCTTGGATTAGATAGTTCTAGAAGGAAGAGGGAAAACCGAATATAGACACCCTCATTTGTATCATTGTAAAATTTTTAACAGGAGTTAGAAGAATCTAGAGCATAGGAGAATAACAAAGGGTTGTAGAAGACATCCATGTATAGATATTGAATTAATAGAATAAGTTGATTCAGATTCATGGTTGTTGTGTTATTCTCTGTGTATGTGTGTTGAATGGTCTGCTTATGAATATTTCTTCCTGTTATGCATTTGTTATCATGTTGTGTGTATGACTTCATGTGTCAAGATTGAAGTCTGAGAGGAAGTGAGGTGAGTTACAATTGTTTCTCTTTTGAGCAAGGATTCCTGCAAGGAGTGCAGTTGGAGTCCTCCACAAGGAGTGCGTTGACAGAAGGCTCAGAGAGTAAAATTTTGTTCTCAAAGCACTCAGAAGTGAAAGTGGGTTTCTAAAGCCGTGCAAGGAGTGCGCAGGCTAAGGAGAGTCTCAGTCGTGAAACTGAGCAGAAGCTTTGGAGGACTGCTGCTGCAGGTGTGCGCAGAGTCAAGGGAAGCTCAAACAGTTGAAGTGTTCGCAGGTCTGCCGCAAGGAGTGTGTGGAAAGAACCTCGTTGAGGTTGAAGAAATTTAGAAAAGCTCAGGAAGGATAGGCCTCTGAGTCGCTGAAGATCAGCGCAGATAAGTGTGAGTTGAAGTTGCAAGAAGCTACTGTCAGAAGTCCGAAAAGAAGTGTCGCAGGTTGGCGAAGCGACGAAGGAGTCTCATGGGAGACACTTATTTCATTTCGTGGATTATAAAAGGGGGAACGGATGGTCGAAATCCTCTGAGGAGATTTTGTGAAGTTTCGAGGACCGTCAGATCTTGCAGAGGTGCAAGGAGGTTATGGCGAGAAGGCTCCGAAGAGTTTTAAAGCTCAGGAGAGGCAGAGCCATCGATTCAGAATCACGGGAGCCATCAGATATACACGTGGTATCGTGTATCGGGGACTCGCGAGGTGAAGCCCAAAAGTTGTGCAACAAGAGCAGCGAGATCGCGAGACGCGATATCCCTACAAGATCAGAGCCATTCGTTGTGGAGGATGCGTGTAAGGAGATTCTCTCATCTCAAAGACTCGTGCAT
>SNQJ01S0073106.1:46576-61449 GCA_010110895.2 Picea sitchensis | reverse complement strand
AGTTACCTTTTGAATAATACTTTGTTTTCTTTTGTGCAGAGAGACACTATACAACACCATTACGTATGAGATAATCTAAGAATCTTTGTCCATCATGAAGCATGTCATGTCAAACTTTAGTGAGATAATAACAATACCTGCCACTGTCATTGTCTTTCTTTCACTAAAACAAACACCTTTGGACCACACCGTCAAACAGGATGTATTGCCAAAACCAATCTTCCAATATTCATAATCTGTAGTCATGTCCTCAAATAAAGACGACACAAGGAAATGGAGGCAATGAAACATCCAATATATCTTCATTATCTGTAGTCATGTCCTCAAATAAAGACGACACAAGGAAATGGAGGCAATGAAATTAATTCCAGTCATGTACTCAAATAAAGACAAGGAAAATAATGCCATTTTGTTATCCTTTTATCAGACCCGGTTTATAGTTTTTACTGTCTTCACTCAACAATCAAGAGATGCAGATGAAAAAAAATTCAGTTCATTTCCCTTTATTCTTTCTCTTCTTAACCACTGATAAACCCTTCCATTTTTCATTCACTCCAACCAGGAGTACGGTCCATGCATGCTTTTTTTAAGTTGCTACAAATGATTGGTTGTAAAATATGTAAGTTCTTATCAGGTGTGTGAAATGGAGTGTAATGGAAAAAGTTGATGCTGAAATATGTGTTTTTTCAAGCCAAAGACCTATCAACCAAACATCAAAACATAGACAATTGAGAAGCTTCTAGTAGAGCATTGTCCTTGTATTCACATTCCCACAAGGAGCCTTGTAGCATGATGGCTTATTTTGACAACATATCCTATTTTTTATTAAAATCCATGTAGATATGGAAAAATGAGGCCTCCTCGAACATAGATTTTTTCTCCAAGCATAGTGCCATGATTAGATCCAAAGAGTATGACTCCATCCCCACATATTTTTGGTGAGCCTTGATAAGCTCCATCAAAGAAGTCCCAAGGATTTGTGAAATCAATACGAGGCTCATGCAATAACCTTTGGGATTTAATATTAATATTAATATCAAAACTGATGCCCAAAATATTTTGGCCGTTGCATATCCGACGCCCACTGTTATATATGCGACGGTTTTGCTATATAAACAACGGAAAGTTGTCGTCGGATATCCGATGACAACTTTTATATATGCGACGGTTTTTCCATATAGACAATGGAAAGTTGTTGTCGGATATCCGCCGACAACTTTATATATGCGATGGTTTTTCCATATAGACAACGGAAAGTTGTCGTCGGATATCCGATGACAACTTTTATATATGCGACGGTTTTTCCATATAGATAATGGAAAGTTGTCATCGGATATCTGACGACAAATTTTATCTATGCGAAGGTTTTTCCATATAGACAACGGAAAGTTGTCGTCGGCTATCCAACGACAACTTTTATCTATGCAACGGTTATACTATATAAACAACGGAAAGTTGTCGTCGCCGATTTGTTGACAACTTCTATTATTTTCATCAGTTTAGCTACATAAACAACAAAAAAGTTGTCGTCGAATATGCGACGACGACTTCTATTGATGCATCGGTTTAACTATAAAAGTTGTTGTCGCAATATAGACGAAAAGTTGGTTTGAGATTGTTTGCCTATAGCATCGCTTATGTGACGTTTTCTCAAGTTCGTCGCAAATGCCACGTCACCTAAACTGACGTTTCAGAGACTCCAAATTTGTCACCATATCAACGACATAACGTCGCATAAGCATCAAAACAACCGTCGCAAAATGGGCCAAATGTGCTAGTGTACTTAAGTGATTTTTCGTAAAAATCTAACACTGCTTTAAGTTTTTCTAACCAATCCATTCCAATAATTACATCATAAGATCCTAACGGTCGAATGTTCATATTTGTCTTTATATTTTGACTGCCTAAACTGACCTCAAAATCAGAAATAAAATAGACAACCTTTCTTTTCATTCTTGTTGCTAGTTGTACCAGCCAAGACTTTGCATGTCTTCTTTTATTAAGTTTATTTGACTCCAATATATCCAGAGTGACATAACTTAATGTAGCTCCAAGATCAATTAAAACATAAATTCGAGTGTTATTGATTTTACCTTCAAATTCCACCACAGAGGATTGGTGGTCAGCTTGTCAGTCATCCACGACTACATTGATCCGATGTAAACTTATGCCTACATCCCCTACTATAGAGGCTTCCTGTAAATTGTGAACAGTAGTTTTGTTTGCTGAAATCAAACATTCTGACCTTCATATTGCTGGAATAGTTGTATATCTGGAAATGCTTCTTGATGTCTAATGACCATGCTTCATCTTCATCTCCTGTTTTGGATTCCCCGTCAAAGGTAGATGGTTTGATTTTCTTAAATTCACCCTCAAGGTGATCCACCTGTTTCCTTTTTATGTCTGTTTTTGTGTTATCTTCAGCTGAAGGTGTACCTTTAGATGAGCTGTCCTCTTTTTCTGCTTCCAAACCAGAATTCTTGGAGGCCCTTTTGCTGACCTCTTCTTCATGGTTATCATCCTTTTGGATTTTCTTTGTCACTATACTATGCAATAGGACTTCATATATTTCTTGTTGTTCCTGTTGTGCCTTCTTCAGTTTCTCATTGTCTTCTTTGAAAACTTGCAGCTCAACAATGAGATTCCTCATTGTTTCCAGAACTTCAGTAGGTGATCTTCTATCACTATTCTGTCTCGGATATTCAGGAGGTATTTTTTCAAGATTCCCCTCAAGTCTGATTTATGCGTCATCCTGGCCTACCATGATTAACACAAAATGGAAAAGAGTTTTTTGTTTGTAACAGTAATGGTTTGTTATTTTTTACATAGATAGAAATACATGCTAAGTATTTAATTTATCCATGTTCAAGGTCCAAGTGTTGTAACCTTTTCTCTGATACCATATGTAATGTACCTCAAATTCGTCATAAAAAAAAAAAATCTTTCCAGGGACATTAATCTTCAATTCCTTAAAACAGACTTATAATAAAATAAAGTAGCCTTTTATATCCATTTTTTAACTCGGATAGGTTTGCTTAAGTTATGAATGTCAACGATGACATTACTACCCAGTCTTACACCCATTGAACAGAGTGTTCCTAAAACGGAAAACCCCACAATCTAACATTTTTCTTTCAATTTTTAAGTCATGCTAGCATTCATATAAAGATATATGTTTGTACTTTGTATTAACTTAGAATTATATTAGGCTTGGGACTTAGGGTCCTAAACTCTCCTCAAATACACACTTCCATGCTTTCTTAAACAGTTAAACTCCAAGACTATAAAAGTAAGACTTATACATAATGTATTGGGGTTTGGGGTTATACACCTTAGAGAAATGTTGGTTTAACATAAGGTGTTTGGCCCTTCTATATATGACCAAATTCATCGAAAGGAATTCTCGGTATATTTTTGGTTGGGTAAAGGCCTTTCAGTCAACACACGACATAACGGCTTTCTGGTTAGGAAAAACCCTATGCTAACAATTTCGTTAACTCTACCTAATCTGAGAGATGTCTAAACTAAACGAGGTGTTAACTGGACTGCTAGTGGTTAGAGATTAAAAGTTCCCATACTGTACAATTATGAGGAATCCACCCTTTACTTTGTAACCCATTAAAAGTGAAAGGAAAGGTTATGTTAGTCGAGAGTTAAACCTCTGACCCGACCATTAATGGAGGTAGGTGAAAAATGAGGGTCATCCCTGTAGCTCCATCCAACACGAAGGCACCAACTCAGTTCCATCACATGGCCCATGCCTATCATTGTACCATCATCATTCACTCTACATGGTGTGTATTCTTTAGGGTTACAATAGTTACTCTTTTTTCATTCTTGTGAAGTTATTCCGAAGTTGGCTCTGCATTTTCTCTTTTTTTTCTTGGCGTGGGGAGAATGGCGGCTTGAAGCACCTCCTTGGACTGTTCTCACTAATGGTAGGTTCCTTCTCTATCGTTATACATTATACTCAGTCATTCTACAAGGTCTTCGGCATTCTATTCTTTGTGTTCCTTCCCAACGAGTTCGCACATGTATCATTTTGCATGTCGTTTTCTCTTAGGGTTAGTCGTCTCTTACATTCCTTTATTTATTTCTACACCATTACTTGGTGTTGAGTCTCTTCGATACTTCAATGAGACTATAGCCCAGAAGTCGATCGATAGGTTAGGGATTCACGCTGTGACTTCATATTATAATTATTCAAGTTACGGCAATTCCATTTGGCGAGTTTCGAATAACATTTTTCTGTCCTGGTTGGGTAAATTGTATTGAGTTTTTACTTGGGTCCTCTGTTCCCCAACTACCCAATGAATTCTTATGACTTTAAATTTTCCTCCTACAATTATTTCCAAAAGTTTCATTCGGCATAGCCATATATAAATAGGCATCTGGAATCTCTATGAATCGAAAAATTCTTGTTATAGGAATATGTTTGGTATCCTGCATTGTATATTTAAAATTTGGGTCATCCTTTTTGTGCCAATTCTCTTAAAGTCTATGCATATATCAAAGTTCATTCGAGTCTGGAAACTCGGCACGAATGTTGACTCTATTTTTACTTCTCTCAGTCGAAGCTAGATAGACTTTGATGGTGTTATTTGACCCGTGGATTTTTAATTCAATGTTTGCAATTTAAATAATGTATTCGACCTATTCTCGTTATATGAATCATGTACTTCAGACTTCACTGTAATTGTCATTTGTATATTATTTTCCTGAAATGTTTCGATTTATTTAATCTAGTTCTCAACACTAATGATGGGAACCTGTGATTGCGAGGGTACCCATCAGGGAGTCTTGGGCTCCTCCTCCCCCTTCGGTTTGGGACATTACTCATCCCATCGCAACAGGGAAGGATATCAGATCCCTCAATTATAAAAGTTAAGTATGACTCTGCATAACCCTTCATGTTACTAACTGTTTTGTTATATTCATATGAACAAGTATTAATGGTATTTTTGTGCAATATTGTATAGGGGTTTCAGCCATGCGAGAGTTGTGGATGCCGATCTCTGCCACACCCATAAGAGGTATTCGGGTTCCCTCTTTCCCCTCTCAAGGAATTCCCTAAGAGACTAAGGATCAAAAAGATTTAAACTTAAAAATTTATCCCTGTGGGTGAAGGTTTGTTGTATTTACTGATAGCTAAATTCTTTATCTCTATAACTTACCTTTATGGCAGAGTAAGAGGATCCAATCTTAACATTGTATATTCGTAATACTTATGTTAATCGAAGGGTTCTAGATGAATATCCTTTAGTTTCTTTTTGGTCACTACTGTAACGTGTTATTCAGAATTATAAAATGGCAGTCTGAGTCATTCGTTTTCTTTCCGAATTGTATTGTAGGAATACTTGTGGTTTACTTAAGTAGTCTCTGCACTATGAGCTTTGTAATATTTAAGACAAACAATCATGTTGTGATTTACAAGAGAATTGTTGAGCTATACATTGATTTATTTCATAGATTTAGTAACAAAATCTTTATTCATAATCTCTTGTGTCAAGCATTGAAATTCTTAAGTATGAATGACCTTTATGTAGGGTAGACTATACAATAATTGTACACATGTACTCCTGTATATATATATATATATATATATATATCTCAAATTTCATGAGTAAATATCTCAAGCCTCGTTGGTATTCAGGTTGTCGACAACTTCTACAGCCTAGTTATATAGCCCATAGAACTATGAATGTGCATAAGTATAAATGTGTATAATGCTCTTAAAATTCATTTTCCATATGTCTTTAAGTGTTTGCACAAGTTGAAGTTTTAATATAGGATTTGAATATCTTATAGGCCTATGACCTCATGACAGGTAGAAATTTCCAGAATTTGTATTTTGTATCTTCTTGGTTAATTTATTACTTTATGAAAGATAAATCTGTCCTTGCTACGACTAATACAAAGTGGCTTTATAACACCGTTTACTATCAATATTTAGATCTATTCCTACCACATATAATACAGAATCGCTTTATAAGTCCATTCATTAATATAATGGTTTTGTTCCTACAACAGATCACACACAGTAACTATATATATGTATTCTTTAACAGAATAGATTGTTCCTATAGAAGATAACATACAGTAACCATGTAGATGCATTCTTTAGTAGAATAGATTATTTATACAACAGATAACATATAGTAACTTTATGATTCCATTTATTCACATATGAACGATAGGGTATCCGTCCAGGAGTAGAATACATGTATACAACCAATCATTTCAACAATACAAATATAGCAAGAGGGGAGTAGATGAACATATCTGGATAAGTACTAAAACAACAAAGGGAACAACTAGGTTCCTCCCAACCTTAGAACAGGGCAGCCAAATCACTTGTCTTGTTCACCCCCTAGCCTGACCATGAAACCATGAGGGATAACTCGGAACTCCTCCTCAGCAAATGCTTTTCAGTTTTCAGCAATCTTCTCCTTGCTTCACACTCAGCAAGTAGTTTTTGTAATAGCAAGAAATAGATTTATTTTCCCTAGCATACTAGGTAGTGTCTTGCCTCCTCCCATATGCCATATATCCAAAGTCATTTTTGCCTAGGTCTTTTTCCTCCCTTGGGATTTTTCATAGTTTTCCAAATCCTTGACTTTAAAGGGTTTCCAATGGCCAAATTCTTGATTTTCCACTTGTAACAATCATCCATGAGGTAGTTCCAACATGTTCCCCACTCATGGAGTCATGGTCAGTTGATTTCAACATGGTTGTTCCATTTGTCCTTCAATAATAATTATCAAATATTTTTTTTCATACAAGTGTCATAGTCAAGAAGTTAGTTGGGTCAAATCGAGTCTCTTCCCAACAGTCATAATCATTAATTACAATTAATTAAATTCAAAATTCAGAATTGCCAAAAATGGCAAAAAATTTCCAATTTCGAATTTACCAAAAACGGAATAATTTTCCTAAGAATTTGAAACTTAAAATAAAAGAATTTGAAAATTAAAATAAAACGGATGTCACAAGCTCGTTCCTTGATTTCCCTGGGTCGGGCTATGGGTTGGTAGCAGGAGGTGGTATCTCCACAAACCTTTCTTTTGAGCCTATGTCCTACCTAGGGTTTGGAGGATCTAGCCTTACTACACACCCTTTAGGGTTTTTTCTGGAGATTGGTTTGGCACGAGGGCCCTCATCTATAGGACCACCATCACTTGGAATCCAGTGGTGTCATTTGGGAGATTTCCATTCCACTAACCCTCTTTCGTCTTGGTTGGAAATCCATTTGGAGATAGATTTTTTGGCTAAAGATGGGCCTGGTCTATTAGACCTAGGGTTTCTTGACTCATTGACGGGAATCAATTTTCGCAGTGGTGAAAATATTTGGGCAACTAGTCCTAGTAAGAGTGGGTCTCTTCAAAGAATTATTTCCGAAGTTGGTCCACTACAACCCCCACCCTAAACAAATTTCAGTGATGGTGGTTCTTTAGCATCAACGGGCTTCCTAAAATCATTGCTAGTTCATATGAGGCATTGATATAGGGATGGAGAAAGTACAGGTTTAGAGAAAAAACTTGGTGTTAGGTTGATAGGGAGATACATATTTTAGAAGGTGAAGCTTCCGGTTCGCATAAACAAGTGAGCCCGTGACGCAAAAAGAACAGGTGCATTAAATCTAGAGAAAAACCTATTAAGTTAGTGTTGGGGGTGGACATTAAAATGCCTCAAGTTATGCAGATGAAAAACACGGTCGTGGTGGGGAATGTACAAGGGAGGTGTTTCAATATAAAAACCCTAAAGGAATGGGTTTCCACCCATTGGTCAAAATCCTTAGGCTAATTTCCCTCGATTCATATATTGGCTCGAGGTTGGTTTCTTATTAATTTTGTTAAATATGAGGAGGCGGAATGGGATTTAAAAAATCCCTAGAGTATAGACTCTACACCAATCTTGCTCAAAAATAGACTCCCTTATTTGACCCAAGTAAGGAATGTATGAATGTATTTCTTATTTGGGTGCATCTCTCTAGTCTTCATACAAAGTTCTAGACAAGAGATAGCTTCAAGGATATGGAGAATGTTATGGGTACCTTCCTCTATGTAGAAATATCCTTCCTTGCATCGGGAAAACTAATAATAGCTCGGATTCTGATATCATTAGATGTAAGGGAAGGATTGGTGGAGGATATAGAGCTAGTAAAGGAAAACAAATCCTTCATGCAGAGATTGGATAATGAGGGTATTCCTTTTAGATGTTGGCACTACCATCAATATGGCCATGTAGTTAGTCAATTTTGACTACCTTTTAAGGGTTGATCTAAAGGATTTGGTTTGCAGTCGGTTAGGAAAATACTAACATCTTCGAAAAGGGGGGATCCATTGATGTCCACGAGAGTACAAGGTTGGGAGGTGGCATCAAAATTAGAGGCCATGGGATATCAAACCTAGAGGAGTAGTAGAGGGGAAGACTCCCAAGATTTCACCTCATAATTATTAGAATATGGATATAAATTGCAGGAATTCACCCATGGGAATCCCTTCCACCATGATTATGTGGTAGGAAAATGCACAAGTTCAGAGTATGTGTACTTATCATCCCCAGTCCATTAATGTTTTTATAAACTCTTTGTCTATTTTGGGAAAAACTTGGATGGGTTCCCTTAAAAACCTTTCTTTATCCCATGGGAGTTTTCCTCCTTCATCCTTTCCTGTTCCAGAACCACTCATAGTCCAGTTCTCTCTTGTTAAAAAAAACTCCCCTTTTCCTTCTGTTAGGTTATTAGAAGAGTATGAGTCCTCGAGGGGCATGGAATAAGAGGAAGTTGTATATAAAATTAGGAGTAGAGGAATCACAAGTTTGTCGTATTCGATTCATTGGGCATAGGGCTTGGGAAAAACTCCAATGCCTATCACAGGGGGTAAGGCGAGGTCGAGTCACAAATCCAAATTTTCAAAGGCCCAAAATAGGCCACTGGTGGATATGGAGGTGGGGAAACAATTATCCATTATGGAGGAACTTAGAGAATCAAAAAACATGGAAGGGGTTTCCTCATGAAAATTATATCCTTCAACTGTAGGGGTGTGGCAAGCCCCTCCAAAAAATTGGCCTTGAAAAGACCGGTGGAATCTAGTCACCTTGACATTATTATTTTACAAGAAACCCTGGGAGAAGGTAATGTTATGCTTCTCTTTTAGAGTCCCTCTTCAAGAAATGAAGCTTCATTGGTATGGATGCTAGAGGGTGCTTGGGGGGGGATGGAAATAGGGTGGAACACCATATTTGTAAAATTGCTAAATTCATGGGGGTTTCAGTCTGGTTTAGGTTGGGAAGTATGTTTAAAAGATCTAGGTATGACCTTGATCCGGATTTTATGAGAAGAACAAAATGACTATAGATTACTAACAGGTTCTTCACACAAAATAACATAGATACAGTAAAATTGGTTTTATATTCAATAAGGAAATAAGTTGAAACTGTAAAATGCAGCGGAAGCAATCTTGTTGGAATGGTGGTGGCTTATCTCTAAGA
Organism: Picea sitchensis; assembly: GCA_010110895.2. Classification (NCBI taxonomy): domain Eukaryota; kingdom Viridiplantae; phylum Streptophyta; class Pinopsida; order Pinales; family Pinaceae; genus Picea; species Picea sitchensis. The sequence goes on along the minus strand of SNQJ01S0073106.1, from coordinate 51,957 downwards.
AGAGATGTGACGGTTGCGCTCATTCACAAGAAGATTATTACAATGGGGCTCTGAAGGCCTTTTTAAAATAAATAGGAATGACCAAAACCCTAGACATCCAAAAACCTAACCCTAGGAGATGAAGCGCCAAAAGTCATGTGGGCCCCGTTTGGGTAAGTTAGTACATCAACTTATCGGGGTTGTAACGTTTGCATACGATCTCTGTTTTAGGCATATGATAGCCCATTGGAAAGGTATTGTCGAGGATATTAATTTTGGGGGATCGATCATGCCTTCAACTATCATTGAGAAGCTTGATCCAAAAAAACCTTCATTTAGGCCCTCAAAATGGCCCCGGAAGTTAAAACTGCTAAAAATAGTAAATTGCCAAAATTGACAGAAAATTGTTTTGAGCTAGTTGGAAGAGGTGGGTGGCCACCGATATCCACCTGGATCAGAACTTCTCATTTTTAAACATATATGGGCCATATGATGACCGAGTACCTTTATAGGATGATATTTTTCAAAAAACTTTCTTTAAGAGTGAAGTCCTCATTTTAGGAGGAAACCTAAAATTATACATAGGAGCAACTAAAGTTCGAGGCCCAAGGGTTATAACTAACCCCTTATCTAACTACTTAACAAATATTTTGTTGGAGAAAGGCCTTACCAATCTAGCCCTAATAAAATTGAACCCAATATGGTGAAACAAGAGAACTGGGGAAGATCGAATTGTGAAAAGAATTGATCGTTTTGTAATATCAGATAAACTTCTGCAGTGTCCTCTGTAATTTAGATAATGGATAAGTGGTGGTGGTGAATATGACCACTCTCCTATTTTTTTGGAGATTGTAGGAGGGATGGAGACATCGAAGAGCCCCTTCAAGTTCAATTTATCCTGGCTAAATGAGGAAACATTCCACACTTTAGTTAAATATTGTTGAATTTCTTATGATCCCCAAACTGGGGAGGTGACTGGTGTTCAGTTCGTGGAAATTATCAAATGAGTCAAGAAGAAAACAATGCAATGGGATCTTAATAAGAGACAAAGGGACGAGTAGAATTGAAATAAAATAGAAGAAACTCTCCAAGAAATATATGACGTTGATGGGGGAGGGGCTATGATACTCCTGAATTAAAAGAGGCTCTATTCTTTCTAGAAAAGAAAATATTACAGCTTTTGGAAGTAGAGAATAATTATGGTGCCAAAAGAGTCGAGTTATATGGATAGAAAGTGGGGATGAAAAATTTAAAAAAAACAGGCTTATGCTAAAGTCAGGAAAATTACAAATTCCATTTGGAGCCTTACAGACCACTCAAGGAGAGAAATTTCCTCTTTTGATGGTTTAGCTTAAGTTGGGAAGAACAATTTTCAAAATCTCTTTGGGGGAAATGAATGGGCTTCTATAGCAGACATTCTCATACTGGCACTCTTCTTTCCAAGTTTTGTGGATGTTGAAGCCAATAGGGCTCTAGTGGAGGAAGTATCGAAAGAACAACTTAAGGAACTATTACATAGTTTCCAGAAAAAAAAAAAAAATACTTGGTCCGGATGGATGGACTATAGAATTTTTTTTAGGCCTATATGATCTGATCAGGAAGGGTATCCTAATTTTGGTGGAGGAATCACACACTAAAGGGAATATGCATGATCCCCTAAACTCCACTTTTATAGCCTTGATTTCGAAATATGACTCTCCTTAATTTCTATATGACTACAGACCAATCTCTCTATGTAATTGTATTTACAAAGTGGTGTCAAAAGTGATTGCAAGAAGAATAAAGGCTATCCTATTATCTTTGGTATCCAAAGAACAATTTAGTTTCTTGGAAGGAAGAAAAATTTAGGAGGCAATTGGCGTGGCGAGGAAGGAATTCACACCATCAAGACTAGAAAAGCCAAAGGAGTCGTACTAAACATATATATGTGAAAGGATTATGACATTATCATTTGGATTTATACCAGGCTCCTCCTTACTCATCTAGGGTTTGAAATGCCTTTTATAAATTGGGAGATGAGTTGTATCACTTCAATATCCTTTATAGTACTCATCAGTGGATTTTCTTCCCCTTTCTTTCATGTTGAACGAGGACTCTGACAAGGATGTCCCTTGTCTCCTCTCCTTTTCCTTCTTGTTGTCGAGGGTCTTAACAGAGCTATGGAAGTTGCCAAAGCAACTGGAGAGTTGCAAGGAATTTAAATTTCCCCTACACTTAAGTTAACACATATACTATTTGTGGATGATGTCCTTCTTTTCTGTAATGGAAAAAGAGGTGATGCTAAAAAGTTGCACAACATATTGGACCTATTTTTTAGGGAAAATGATATGAGAATAAATGAAAGAAAATCCACATTATTGGTCCAAAATTTGGAGGAAAAAGAGTTGTCTTATTATAGATCCCTTTATCCTTATGAAGTGAATTATTTTGATGAAGGTATTAAATATTTGGGCTTTCATCTAAAGCCAAATTTCTACAAGAAGGAAGACTAGTCATGGTTAATAGAAAAATTGGAAAAAAGGATAAACAATTGGAGTTTTAAATAGCTATCTCGAGCAAGCCATTTGATTCTGGTTAAATAGATCTTGGAAGCAGTCTCATTCTATTGGATGTCTCTTTCTTGTATCCCCAAAGGTTTTATTGAAAATGAAAGGAAAATATGCTTCAAATTTCTCTGGGAAGGCACACATGATAAATTTGTTCTCCCATGGGTCAAATGGAAATATTTGGCTATACCCAAAACATTATGAGGATGGGGGATAAAAAATATATTCTTATTCTCAAAATATTTGGAGATTGATTACAGCAAATAATATATGGAAAAAGTGATCATTCAAAAATAAATTTATGTGGACTCTATTTTGGAATGGATCATAAATCCTCTAAAGAAGAAAACTATGTGTTCAATCATATGGAAGGCAGGCATCAACTCCTTTGAGGTATTTCAAGAAGGACTTTCTTGGCGCATTGGAAATGGCTTCAAGGTGTGCATTAGATCTGCCCATGGTTAGGTAGTGGAGATAGACGCCTCCTCCCACAAGACTTGGTTCATAAACTACACACCTAGGGATTATTCTACCTTAATCAGATTGTGGATTCAGACTGAAACATTATATGGAATCATGAGTGTAATAGTTCTAATTAGCTGGGGATAGGGGTGACCTTTGACTCTCCTTGGTAAAATTATATTAGAGATTTAAAAGTAGCTCATATCCGTATTCTGGAAATAAAGGATGAAATAGTATGGAAACATGCTCCACATGGCACATATACACCAAAATTGGGCTACATCCAACTTAATATAGAGCTCCATTTAAGGGGGCATTCCTGGTAGTTGAAAGGTTTATGGAAAGTATGATGCCCCCTCAAAGCCCACATACTTGTGTGTTGTATGATTGTTAATAAAGTTCCCATATAGGATTCGATGAATCGAAGGAAGATTGAGGGATTGGGATAGTGTACTCTATGTAAAGAGAATGAAGAATCGATGACCCACCATTTTGTTTTATGCCCATTTCTCAAACAAACTTGGCAGGAGTACTCTGCAAATTTGGGTCTGTTGATGTTTGGACAACATCGGGAATACATTCTTCCAGATATATATATATATATATATGAAACTCTCGTCATTGTAATAATATCAATTTAATACAAGCATTTTCTATTGTACTTGTGTCTCTGTGCATGGTTATTCTTCTTGTGATCATGGTTATTATTGTTGCTATTTTTCATGGTTTATGCTTTAGTTCCAATAAATTTATAAAGTAATTGAATTTAATTGAACAACATTAAAATCCAACAGGGTCAAGAATGTAATTGGAAAGGACAATCAGTGGAGGATGCATGGAGAGGTTGGGTCTCCAATGGCACAATTCATAGTTATAAGGCCTTAACATTGCTAATCTATTGGGATACTTGGTTGGCTCGTAATTCACCTATATTTAGGGATAAACCCATACCACCATAATTCATTGTAGCTCAGATCCTTAGTATTCTCTCACACTTTCCAAAGGAAAAAGGGATGGGCCCAATTCAGACTATTCAGGCGAAAATAGTGGATCGTTCTAGGCCTCGGGATTTTTTTGACAGGGCTTCCCAAAATAACAACCAGTCATGCAGGGGGGTTGGTGGGGTGTTGTATTATTCCTTTTAGAGAATCATTTATTTAAAATGAAAATGGGAATGGGACCAAACACAAAAAAATTTACTGAATTAATGTCTACATATTTCTTCTCCCTTTCTTAAGGAAGTTATAAGAATTTTTGACACTTTTGACTCCTTCTATGTATTCCATGTCTATAGGGAGTGAAACATGGATGTTGATTCACTCTCTAAATAAGGCATTCAAATGGGCTATGGGAAGTGGGTGATTTTAGAAGCAAACAATGGAGAGTATTTTGAGTATTATCATCACCCTTTCATAGAAGAGCAGAGATTTATACCTGCCTCCTCTTGAAACATTTTTTGGCTTTGTATTTTCATCAGGATTTATATATATGGCATGTTCCCTTCTCTATATCGGTATATATATTGCAATATCAAAATGTGATGGTTCTGGAACCCTTTTTTTTTTTTAATTTGTAAGAAGTTGTATATGAGGTGTTTTTTCTCATGCATCACTTCATAGTTTTTTGGTATGATGGGGTGAGATGGATTCCTCAATGATCAACAAAATACATGGTTTCATGTATTATATAGAATGTAATTTTCTTTTCTCTATAGATGAAATAAAAATTATGCTTTTTTTTCTGAAAGAGAGAGAGATTTAATTTTTTTTAAATGTGTTTTTAATTTATTTTTTGGGTGCCCCTGGATGGGGTGCCACCTAGAGACCACATGTCACATGATGCATTGGTAGAAAATGAAGTTAAATCCCCTCACCACCAGCACCCTCCCAAATTCACTTGGCATGCCCCACATTTACGTAAAGCAGAGCATAGAGTGTCGAGACAATCCAGCGGCTCTAATGGCATTTATGGGACCTGGTACAATAGCCTCCACCCACAACCCTTTAGAATTCATGGATTCAATTTCTATCACCTCACTCATTATCATGCATGGATTTCCCCACTGCTGGTTTTATCTCTGTATTTCACCCTTAGTCTCTCGTTCTCCCTTGGGTATCACGATTTGGCTCTCCTAGGCCTTTGGTATTTTCATTTCATCCCTCCCAAGCTTCTTTGTCCTCTCCACTATGATATTTGTTATGCCTCGTGAGAGAGGCAATCCCAAATGTGGGCCGACCTACTATATCCAAATGGGCAGGCACCACCGTAATGGACATGTGGCTCTCCATCCCTTTCCAAGAAGAAACCCAACCCTTTCTCCCCACTCTGATCAGAAATGGCACATGGAAACCCAAGCAGAGCCTCAGTCGCCTATCCCAAAGCCCAATTATGGAG
>SNQJ01S0073106.1:8797-23885 GCA_010110895.2 Picea sitchensis | reverse complement strand
GCCAAAAGTCATGTGGGCCCCGTTTGGGTAAGTGAGTACATCAACTTCCCGGGGTCGTAACTTTTGCATACGATCTCCGTTTTAGGCGTGTGATAGCTCATTGGAAAGGTATTGTCGAGGAGATTCATTTTGGGGGCTAAATAATTCCTTTGGATATCATTGAGAACCTTGATCCCGAAAAACCTTCATTTGGACCCTCAAAATGGCCCCGAAAGTTAAAACCTGCTAAAAATAGTAAATTGCCAAAATGGCCAGAAAACTGTTTTGAGCCATTTGGAAAAGGTGGGTGGCCACCGATATCCACCTGGATCAATAGCTGTCTTGTAGAGTCTGCCCCAACTCTAGAACTGTGAATTTGATCTTTGGGAAAAAACATTGAGGATTTTCCCACCAGCCCAGAGGCCAAACTTTTCATCTTACAACCATTCAAATGCAACAGTTTACAAAAGAACAGTAAGCATTATTACCATTAATTTCATGCGAGGCATAATTTATCACAATTACAGACATTCAAATCATGCATTTCAATTCAAGTGCACAAGGTATATGAAATACTTATCTATTATAGTCGATCACCAACCAACTAAAAGTGGGTGTTATCCTTTCCACCCAACCGTAGGATCATAGACATTCATTCTTAGCTCCCTGGCCACTCCCATGCCAAGCCATGATATCAATAGGGAAATTTTACAATTTCTCAAAGATCCTTTCTTTGTCACAGCCTCTGTGAGGTTTATCAGATGCTCCCTTAACATCAAGATCATGACCTTCTTCTCAGGTCATGTTTTCTGCAAACTCTTAGAGATCCTTTCTCTTGTTATCTCCTTTTTAACCAGAACAACTTAATCCTTCAGTTCTTCTTTAGAACCACAAAGCCTCGCCCATTCTCCTCTTTTCTCTCTGCATATCCTGGTCGCACACCCCCCCATGGGCATGGTCTCCTTCTTATATGATTTCATGTGTATTATTGCATGCCTTTTCCCTCCCCAAGAAGGTTTTGAACTTGTCCTCTTCCTTCCGTCAGAAGGAACTCGAGTCAATCTGGGCCTGCAGAAAACTCTACTCTATGGTACTTCGTGATGACACTTTTTTGTCTCCTTAGCTAGACCCTGCATGCTTCCATTCATTGGGGTAGTTTATTGTTCAACCACCGGTCCTTTTCTCATTAAATGATTTTTCCTTGGGATCAGGATAAGGATTATTAATTCAACAAAGAGAATTTGGGGTCATTTTGACATAATGAACCCTCTCTACAGTTTTCTCACTCTTTCCTCTAGTGATTACATGGACAATACTTCAAGGCTTCACCCCCATAGTCAGTTATTGGTAATATACACAATAACATTTACATTGTTCACATTCCATAGCATGGTGATCATAATTAATGATTAATTACAAGCTGGGGGAAACAAGGGTATTACAATCCCCCCCCCCTTAAAAGGAACATCTTCCTCGATGTTCTTTCTCAGTAACACCTGTCATTCCTTTCTCATTCAACTACTTCAGAAATCTTGATCCTATTTCTTAGTCAGTCCTTTCCAGACCCTTGGCCTTCGTCACCTTCCTTCAATAATTTTGGACAACAATCATAATAATCACAGGTTCATGCGAAAACATATTACTTTTGTGCAAAAGTCAAGAGGAAAGATTTCATAATCTAACACAATACTTATCTATGCAGTTCGTGGATTTGCATCCATATGGTTGTCTTGTCATCTTAGCTCACTGCTTTTTTCCTTGATATACCCATTGTGTGCATGATCCCAATCAATAGTTTATAAGAATTATCAAAGTCTCCTCTTCCTTGCGGTCACTCACCCTCCAGTCCCAGGCTCATGCATCCCCTTCTCTGCTATACAGTCCCTTAGGCGATCCATCTTGCCTTGCCAAGAATTTCTTGCACAAGAAGAGTTCTAAAGACTTCATTGAGCCTTACAGTCGAGGCATCCCTCAGAATTTCTCTGCTGAGGTGTCCCTCCGGCTTGTGTTGCCACAACATAACATATTCTAGGGAAATCATGGCTTGCCACATGGTTCTCATGTCTCTACAGTAGCCTTTTTCATGCTTTCCATCTTGACAACCTTCACCTGTCCTCCTTAGACAGTTCTTTTTCATCTCACCAGTATCACAGGTATACAAAAATTATGAGATATTATCATCAATTTCAAATTCAGAATTTTCTTGCAAATTTGTCACGCACATATTTCCAAATTCCACATTTATTTTCAAGTTTGTTCCACACAGGAACCAGATTCACAAGTATGGGACTTTCCTTCCCATAGCAGTTTAGCTCAATAGACAATTGGTCTTCCTTATGGGCTTACAACACTGCCATATTCAAGACCCTTTTCTTCCTGCAATTTCAACATTCCTCAGCCAAACAAATTGTTAGTTTTCATGCACATTATATTAAGAAACTATGCATATTAATAGTCTAATTCATTTTCATTTATTCAAGGGTATAGAGCAAAAGGAAATATCATTATTTACATATGCATCCTTTCAACAAACCAAATTTTCCAAATGAAACTCAAATATCAGTTGACTTTAATTAGTGTGCCAATATTCATGGCCACATCCATACCCAATGCACCCTTGCATTGATTTGTAGTTCGCCACACTTTATGACAATCACTTTGCCATGGTGTGTTGGAACCTAACCAACCTCTTCTCCATATGGCTTATTCATTCTCTTTCATTGTTGCAACATGACTGTGCTTCCTTCTACATGCTGATCATGATCCCAAATCAATACATATGAAACTAAAAGTTTCTCTTGAATGCACCCAAGCATTCTTTGTTCATTAGTAACCAGGGTGCCAATACTCATGGCCACCCAAAATTATCTTTTCTTTAACACCTCTACAATGTAAGTAGAGTATTGGATGGTCCTCCTTCCTTAATGGGCAATCCATTGTCTACCCTCTTATGAAAACATGCATTTCCTTAATGCATTCCATGTCATGTTCTAACTATGAGCACCTTTATTCCCAATATCCCTAGATTGGTCATTGTACCTATGGTACTCCTTACTCATGTATTTTATTGCAAGGATTATAACTCATCATTGATTGGCATAAAATTCCTCTCTCTATTATCTAGTTTCTTATTTCTTGAATCTTACCCTGCTTGGGTAGCAATGGCATACAATATCCACTCAAAATTATTCGCATATCAGTAAGATAATGACATATTTTTAGAAGGGGTTCTTACCAAGTCCCTTCCTACCTTATGCCATACAGACATGAACATTTTTATACCTGTTTTGGATGCTAGCACCTTTTTTTTTCATTCTTATTTTTACCTCATCAGTAGTGCCTCATGGGGCTCCCAAAGTCCCCTCAATAATCTTTCAACAATGAACTTTTTGCATTCATCCTCTTCTTAAGGTTTTCTACCATTGGTAACTATCTTTCCCAACAATTTCAATTTCTTTCTAGACATGACATACATCACAATTATATTAGTCGTCATGTAAAATAAGAATGCATGTATCATAGCATTCCAATCAATAACACATTTTTAGATATGCCCTAACATATCTTTATGCACTTCATCACATTATACTTAATGTTTTCATGAGTGCAACACAAACAATTCTCAATTGTTTTTACAATCATACAACCATCATCATTATGGTGTCGAAACATTTACCTACATTATTAAATCGGTCTCTCATACTAGAGAAATACAATAAACAACAAGAAAGGAGTCAAGGAAATCTTCCCTCGTCCAACTCCTACATAGCCTTGGACTTTTAGTCCAGCTGAGTTATTTTCCAGGGCCTCACTGCCTTCATTTAACACGGTTTGACCAAGCCTATTTATTTAAATATGCTTATTTATTCATTTTCCCTTTTTCCAGTTTTACTTGTTCCCACGACTGCTCTTCTAAGGCTTACAATTATGTCAAACAATTCAAAGTTTTTAGGGTGAGAAAAGTGTTCCTCCTTTTCTCCTTCTTTACTTATGCAATCTACTTCTTATTGTAATCTCCATGCTCTTTTCCTTGAACAGTATTAGTTAGGTTCACCTCAATCTTCTTGGTAAATCAACATGCTACCAAAAAAACCCTTTTGTTCATAATGAATTATGAACCTGTGCACTCTGCAAATTACCATTTAGTTATTAGAATATTCAATATTCATTTGTTAGTTTTCCACTCATACATTTTGTTGTAGAATGTAATCCAAGATTCTTATATATATATACATATACACACACACACACACTTGCAGTCCACTGCCCAATTCTCAATAGTCATTAAGGTTGTGACTTTGTTCTCCTGACAGAGTCTTCACACAGTTCCTCCATAGGAAACTCCTTCGGCATGCAACTTCCTTATTGCATATACATCACTATATTTGATGGTCTCAACCTTGATTTAGCTTCAACTGTTTACCAAATATTGCATAAGGAATATAAACATGCATCTTTGTTATGCATCCAACTTATTTATCCACATATATTCCTTGTTTTGTTAACTTACATCCATGATGTACTTAACCGCATGCATAATCATAAGCCTATTTGTAGCTACCATAAGTATATTTCACAACTCACATACATCTTTACTTTAAAATCATTCAAGTCATGATTTTTCACAATTATTATCATGCGATCCTCAAAGGCATAATCATGTTGCCTCTAATCATGAAAACAAAGCATCCTTGCTCATTTACTCTTTCATCTATTTACACTAGCCTTTCCCGAGGGAATGGAACACATTCCCCTCAAGCTATCATTCAAAACAAAACTTTCATGACTCTTCAGAATGGAATCAACCATGCATCCATGGTATTCATTTAATCTTGGCAAGTCCAATTCTTTCCTTATATTTAACTCATCCAGGCAGTCACATTGTGCCTTTAGTATACATATACTTCTTACATCATACATGTGAATCACTTGCACATTTAATACCATTCATATCTATTTGGTCTTAATATCAGTCTTCATATCAAGAAACCTCACAATGACTTAAATCCATGCAGTGAAGCATATACAAACATAGCCAAACATTCATCATGCAAGCTCATTACTTTCACCTTTTCCATGTCATTCATATGCATGGACATATCAGACTTCCAGATCCTCCTCCCAAGGATCTTTCTACCATTCTTATGACAAGTCTCATAGAGGTACTCAACACTGAGCTTCATTGAGAGTTTGTAGTCATTCTTATGACAAGTTTCATAGAGGTACTCAAGGATCCTCCGTTGAGAGTTTGTAGTCATTCACATGATATCCACATGACAAGTTTAACAGACATAGTCATAACTATGTCCCTCTTCCCATATGATGACAACCAACAAGAAATTATTCTTGCCTTTGGTATTATAAAATTATTCAAGAGCCTGGAAATATTATCTGGGCAACTCCAACAGTACCCAAGACAACAAGACAACTTATCAAGCTTCTTTTTCATGCCTCAAACCATTTTTCGTTAACATACATTTTTATCAAGAGAATCCTTTTCTAGATTCCTTCTCATCACTACTTGAGCATATCAAGTCATACATTATATGGATACCATACACCTATGGATGTCAATCTGACCCATTGGTCATCTAGAAGTGCTCCAACACTTCCCTTACCACATTCAAGATCACCATTTCATTAACCATTTTACCTCATTTATAATGAATTTTAATGTCTAATAACATTTGGACTATTTCCTTAAATCCCAAATACAATTTTCAAAGTATGTTACTTACTAAGTATTTTAATACAGAACTCCAGAGTATCTCTAGATCATAATTAGTCTTGGGTATAAAGTCCATCTCTTTCCTTTTAAAATTTTATACAGGTTCTAGTTGTTTTTCCTATTCTCATTAAAACAAAAGATAGGTTGTAAATGTAGATCAACCTTAACCATTACACCCAAAATTCTTCCTTTTTTTCAACAACAATCAAGGACGAAGGTCACTCTCCTCCTCCCATAGGAATTTTGGCGGATTAGTTTTCTCTCCACCAAGCAAGGAAGGCTGTTGTGATTTATCGCTCAATCACTCCATATTTTTGTAGTTCCATTTATCATCTTGATTAGAAAAAAACATTTCCCAACAATTCATGTACCCATAAACAACTTTGTTTCTCAGTTTCCTTCAAATCCAGAGAGTTGCACATGCTCTCCTTTTCAGAAAATGGTCACCAGACCCATTCCTCTTGCTTAGACATGCCCTTAAGTTAATAGGGATACAGACTTCCCTAGCACAACCATGAGATTTTGAACTTGCTCATGTCATTTCACTTCTTCCATGAGGTTCATTCTCAGTCCTCATGACTTCCTTTATTTTGCAAAGAGGGATTACCCTAGTAGGAAGTTTTTCAGTTATAACAGGTCAAGTAGGTTGATCTCATCTACTCCAATAAGGCCTTCAGACATGGAGGATCGTTCTCCCAATTCCAAATCCTTCATTTAGTCAACACTTTTAATTAACATAGGCTTCATAAGCCCATTTTTTAAGAAATTCTATTCAATCCATTTTCCTTTTGGACTCAAGCACTCCTTAAAACAAGTTGATGCCATTGGCATCCAAGTTTTATTATTATTGCCCCTCGACATAATCCCACTTTTGTAGGATTGGATATAATTTCCCCAAAAGAAATGACAGGCTTCTTCTGCCATAGTGTAGCATGATTCAATCTCGTTGGGTAAAATCCCAACTAAATTTTAATATGCATCTTTCTCCTCAAGGAACTTATGCAGATAATTTCCATACGATAGTAATACACTCAACATGCTCATATTAGCCTTTGTAAACTAGTTTTCCAGCCCATCCAGGCATGTGTTTGAATCATGCTATGATAGATAGGGTAGGGCAGGGTGTCGTCTCCCTTAAAGTTTTCTAAGAAATACAAATAATCACTTGATTCTTTCGTGAGCCCAAGCAAGCCAAGTGTTGTTGCCCGCTCTTATACCACTCTGTAACACACCCAACCCCTTTTGTACCTTTTTAAGGGACGGGGCATAAAAATTTCACTTTTCTCAATCATATCAAATCCTCTTCCCTAGATCTCCATCACCTTCTTCTTGTCAAGAGCTTTCCAACAACTGTTACCATGCTCAAATCCAAGCTCTATATTGGAAGTTACACCCTTAGGAGCTCTTCAAGAATCATTGGTCAAAGGCCATGTGGCACCCACATGGGTTCACCTCATTTGGACCATCCCACCTAGCATGGAATCGACCAAGGTTGTCATCCTTTAGCGACGACATGGCTACTGGAGGGGCGGTTATAAGGAATGTTCCTCGTGCCTTCGCGATTACCAGGCCTTCGACCCCTCGTCATTGTTGTCCATGTATGAAACATTCCCAGAGTCCCAAAGTCCCGAAGTTCACTTGCACTCTTGCATCTATGGTGGAGATCAATCCACCGTTAAATCCAACGGTTGAGATTCACCCTCGTTCAACACATAGGTTTAAGGGATTTTGACGTTTGACGCTTTGAAACTAAATTCCCTTTTCTCTACTTGCATATTCTCTAGAGTCCCGAAACCCCAGAGTCCTTCCATGTGGCTCCGACCTTCGACCCTATTGGAGCATACGTTCTAACACCCTAATCCTTCCGAAGTTTCAAACTCCCAAACTCCCGGGGTCCCATTAGCCATTAGGTCAAGCAACTATGTACCAGGAGGTGACATGTGGAAAAATATGGAGATGACGCATGGCCCAATCAACTGGTAACATGTGTAAAGCCCTAATTGGCACATAAGGTCTATAAAAAGAATGAATCAAGGTGACACATGGCATGCCAAACATGGTTCCACATCACCCTAGTTGACGTCAACATGCCACATCACTCTAGACTGACAGCCTCCAAGATCGTCCAACCTCTCCTGCCTATGAAGTTGCCCGGATCTCTGAACTCTGAACTCCCACCAGTGACCTCCCAATACACTTTTATCCCACGGTTGAGATAGGTCCACGTAGATCCATAGATTTACAACCTCCATTGCTTTGTGACTTCGACGTTCGGGGGTTTGGCTGTTTAGTTTCATTTTTACTCCCATAGTGGTCACCGCCGAACTGTCCACGATCTAGATTCAATGGTCAAGGGAGATCTTGAAGCATCCTCGAATCAACGGTCCTTGTCTCTTTGCGACTTTGACATTTAAGGGTTTGACTGTTTAGTTTCCTTTTTACTCCCAGAGTGGTCAACGCCGAACTGACCACAGTCTAGATCCAATGATGAGGAGAGATCTTGAAGCATCCTTAGATCGACAATCCTCATTGCTTCGAGACTTCAGAGTTTGGGGAAACTCCACGCCTTGCATCCTGAATCGCTCGAAGTGGGGTTTAGCCAGAGAGCTGAATAATGATTAGACGACTCATAATCTTCCTTGGTTTGATCCAACGGAAGAAATTTGGTAGAATACAAGGGTGACACATGGTCCAATCAACTAGTGACATGTGTCAAGGTCTATTTGAAACATAAGATCTATGAAAGTCATGAATCAGGGTGACACGTGGAACACCTACTATGGGTCCATGTCACCCTAGGTGACATCAACATGCTATGTCACTCTAGCCTTCGACGCTCTGACGATATTCTCATTCACCAACATGTCAAACCTCCCAGAGTAGGACTTCACTGGAGTAATTTACACTATCCTTTCACTAGGCTCTATCTAACGGTCGAGAAGGGTCCCGAAGGATTCTTATATCCACGGTCCATGTTACATCGTGAGTTTGGCATTTTGAGGTTATGACTGTTTAACACCTTTTCTCTCCCAGAGCAGGTCAACGTTGAATGACCACGACATAGATCCAATGGTTAGGGGAGATCCTGAATAGCCTCAGATATACAACTCTCATTACTTCACGACCGAGAAGTGGATCGAGTTTAACAAGGGGATGAATCCCATGATAATGAGTAAATGACTTCCAATTGTTGGTCAACTGTCAAGTTACCGGTCTGACAGATCACATTCATCGTATTTGGACATTGCAATGTTCATTCACCCCGGAGCTATGGACTCCCGGAGTCCCGAATAACTTAGCTACTTTTTGAGTGTAGACAAGAGTTCCATGGACTAGGTCCTATGAAACTTTGTCAAGCTCTAGAGGCTACACTCATAACTCTTAGCCAAGATTTGGTTAAGTCCATAGGAATGAGCCCATGGTCTCTTGAATGTCTGGTTTCAAGGAAGTGCCTTCCATTCACATAACTTAAGTTCTAAAACAGGGGAAAGGTATTTTTGAGGGATCAACGAGACTGTAGTAGTCTCGTAGAGTCTACCCTGACTCTAGAACTGTGAAGTTGATCCTTGGGAAAACAAATTGAGGATTTTCCAACCATCCCAGAGGACAAACTTGTCGTCTTACAACCATTCAAATGCAACAGTTTACAAAAGAACATTAAGAATTATCACCATTAATTTCACGCGAGGCACAATTTATCACAATTGTAGACATTCAAATCATGCATTTCAATTCAATTGCACAGGGTATATGAAATACTTATCTATTATAGTCAATCACCGACCAATTGACTGTGGATGTTCTCCTTTCCACCCAACCGTAGGCTCAGAGGCATTCATTCTTAGCACTCTAGACACCCCCGTTCCAAGCCATGATATCACTAGGGAACTTTTGCAATTTCTCAGAGATCCTTTCTCTGTCATAGCCTCTGCGAGGTTTATTAGATGCTCCTTCAACATCAAGCTCGTGACCTTCTACTCAAGTCATGTTTTCTGCAAACTCTCAAGGATCCTTTCTCTTGTTCTCTCCTTTTTAACTATAACAACTTAATTCTCCAATTCTTCTTCAGAACCCCAAAGCCTTGCACATTCTCCTCTTTTCTCTCTGCATATCTTGGTCACACACCCCCCTATGGGCATGGTCTCCTTCTTGTTTTCTTTTGTGTGTATTCTTTCACACCTTTTTCTTCCCTAGGAAGGTTATAGACATGTCCTCTTCCTTCTGTCAGAAGGAACTCGGGTTAATATTGGCATGTAGGAAACTACACTCTATGGTACTTCGGGCTGACCATTTTTTGTCTCCTCAGCCATACCCTCCATGCTTCCATTCACTGGGGTAGTTGATTGTTCAATCACCAATCCTTTTCTCATTAACTAATTTTTCCTTGGGATCACGATGAGGCTTATTATTTCAACAAAGAGAATTTGGGGCTATTTTGACATAATGAACCCTCTCTACAATTTCCTCACTCTTTTCTATAGTGATATCATGGCCAGTACTTCAAGGCTTCACCCCCACAGTCAGTTATTCGCAACCTAAAAAATAATATGTTTACATTGTTCACATGCCAGAGCATGGTGATCATAATTAATGATTAATTACAAGATGGGGGAAACATGGGTATTACAGTCTCATGAAAATATATGGAGAAGAAAATCTGAAATAGAAAGCAAGAAACATGATCCGGCACATGAAAATGAAGAAATTGATAACAAGAAAATGATGGGTGAAGCTCCTAATAACAAATGTGAAATTCAGATATTTGAAAATGAAATGGATCAAGCTCAAGAAAGGAGAGTTCCTAAAGAAGAAGATGACACAATAGCAGATCTTGACAATATCATGCAAATCAATAGTCCATTAGTCAATGAAAGAGAAATGCAAGAAGAAGAAGATGTATTTTTTTTTGGGTGCACAAAACAATGGTGATGATGATGAACTCTCAAAAGAAAATTAGTCTGTATAATTGTGAGATGAATAAAAAAAATAATATCTAAAGAAAAAAGAAACAAAGGAGTTCAAAATATATAAATACATAGTATGAATAGAGCAAAGTTATTAATGGTATCAAAGAATAGTAAACATCTCTTGGAATCAAAGAACTAAAAGTAATAACATACTTTAACAATTGATTATAAATGGAAAATGATCAATTGTTAATATTCATTTGGTATCACTGTATATGATCAACTGGTGTCAATTGGTACTCTTGCAAAAATCAGAATATCAAGAAGAAGAAGAAACAGATCAAGAAGATCAGTAAGATTCACACCCTTATCCTTTATGAAAAAGGAGAAGATAGTAAAACCCTATGAAATAGTAAAAACTCAGAGGGAGTGTTTAATTTGGTCATCAAATGAGGAAGCCATTGGATTAGGTTTAAAAGACTTGATCACTACAAAAAAATTTGGTATCAATAAGAATACCTATTTGAACACAAAATCACAAGAGATTGAGATAACAACTAGCACATTCATAGGGGGAGAAAATCAATAAAAGTTTAACTCTTTGTCATTGATATCAAAGGGGGATAAAAATAGTAAAACAAATTTGGTATTAGTATTCAATATAAGTAAAAGTTCAAATCCTCCAACTTGAAAATGAGATCAGTGATAGGCGGAGTAAAAGTATTTGTTTTACATATATGTTTCCCTCAATGCCAAAGGGGGAGATTGTTGGAATTATTGATTGTGTGTTGTCATTGATGGAAACATGAGTCAAACATGTAAAGTAATCAGAGGAAAAAGAAGATCACCTTGGGTCAGAGGAATATCACCTTGGGGCAGAAGCAATTTGTGATCACTATTGATCACGATAGGATCAACAATGATCCTATGTTCCTAAATATTAGGAGAGATAGGGGGAAGATCCTATAAAAAATACACTCAAATAATCAGAGCGTGCAATGTTAAGGTCTTTGGAAAGGATGAAGGAAATCTCATAAGGGAGAGTGCATTGCAGAAGTGCTATTGGGATTGAAATCCCTAGAATAAACTCCAAAATAATCAAGGAATAATCCTGTCCGTTGATGTAGTTTTCAGGAAAATCCTGAACCGTCAGATCACACAGAATCCAGAGCCTACAGAGAAGAATCCCTTGTGAAGGATCATGGAATCCTAATCATCCATTCAAAATTTAGAAGTAATCACAACCATTAGATCAGTTTAGGATCTATCTTGATCATCAGATAGAACCAAGTAGAAGGACATGATAAGAAGACCCCATAAGACACAAAGTATCGAAACCTCTGAAGTCGTGAAGTGAACACTGACCATCAGATCTTATGGAAACAATTCAGGTCAGCTCTCAACCGTTGGATCAAGCGGAGGATAGTAACTTCAACACTTCAGTGATTCAGGATTATTAGATCAAAGTTTTAAAAGTGTCATAATCCTGAAGTAAAATCAATCGTCGGATCAAGGATGAACCTCAGATGAATCTTTGACTGTTAGATCCAGGAGGAAGACATGTGAGATATCAGTAGGATCATGTCAACAATACATGACACGTGGCCCAATCAAATGGTGAGAAATGTCAAGGTTGATGTGGTACATAAGGTCCATGAAAGTCATGAATCGGGGTGACATGTGGCACACAGACTTAGGGTCCATATCATCTTGAGTGACGTTAGCAAGCCATGTCACTCTGGGATTACTAACTTCAAGAATATCCAAGCTTCTTTTATCAGCTAATAGCCGAAGGCTGGAATCATGAAGTAAATCTAACCGTTGATCTACTTTGGGATCATTCTTGACCATTGATCAAGCATAGTGGAAAAATATATAGGATAAGTGGGGCCAAAGAAATGAAGTCTTGGAGTAAACAGAAACCGTTAGATTGAGTTAGGGGAAGATCCATGGTGGTGGAACTATTCGGTGGTTCAATGATAATTGAAGGACATGGTAAAGCTCAAATTCCCGGAGTCCCAGATTTTCGAAGCCTCTAAATATTGTCAACCATAAAATCAGAGTTGCGTGGAAATAGTCAACTCCAACATTGAACAACTTTGATGATAAAGGAAGTTGAGTTACTCAAAGGATCGCGAAGTCCCAGAATGTCGAAATGAACAAGGACTGTCCATCTCAACTAAAAATTAAGTCATGATCTTCGATTTCGTTGAAGCCTCTGGATGAGCTAGGATCATCCATTCAATGGGAGATTAAATATCGACTGTTTGATCTACTAGTGAAGAGAGTATACACACTTCGACTAATTTTACTTTAGAGAAATTTACTCTGGGAAAATTGGAAGACTAAAAAGGCTGGAAATCCTGAAAGCTGAAGTACGAGAGAGGCTGGTTCCAACACCGGTCATGGGTAAGGTGAAGAAGCTAATAAGGAGCACAAAGGGCCTAGAAGTAAATAATCCCTCAGACATTTGAATATGGTCCCATGTATAAGAATAAGGGAGAAAGGAGAAAATCGCTAATAGAACAAAGTTTGAAATGGATAAGCCCGTGGTTTTGAGCCTGCGGTCAAAAAGGGAAGTGGATTGAAGGAAGAGCTTGATGCAAAATTTGTTTTCTGTAAACAAATTAAGGCATGTATAGTAATTCGACAAAGATTGATCTAAAAATGAAGAAGACTTGAAAAACTTGAATAATTATTGCAAGTGAAATGTTATGTGTTTAAAGCAACAAGATCAATTTGCAACACATAAATTAAGGATTACTTATGCAAAATACACATAGACAGCAGCATAAACATTGAACATAAACACATGTGCACATCAATTGATAAAGGAGTTCACCCCTCTTATGGGCTACATCTCCTGGTCTAGCTTCCAATGGATCATTTTTATTAATTGCTCAAAAAATTCTCAAAAACATGTCTTACAATGCTCAAACTGACAAGCCGACTGCTCCAATGGCTTCCCAGCGTCCCAAAACCCTTGTCTGGGCTCTTTTGGCACCTCAATTGGTCGAAAAATGAAGAAGTTAGGCCTCCTGGAAGTCTCCCTCTTCAAGCTTGCTGTCTCTGGTTCTACAATTCACACCCTCCTTGAACAAACCTGGCTCACACGCTCTTTTAAGTGTAAAAACCCAACACCGGGCGCAACCGCGCCAACGGTGCAAACCGTAGGACGGTTAAGGCGCCTCCAGCCCCTAACCGCCTAGGCACCTGGGCGTATGGGCATGTGACCTTGCGCGTTTGATAAAAGGTGGTTATTTAGTTACACAACTGTGTAACTCCCCCCACGCTCCATTTCGGGGTCATATGCAATGTAAAAGAACCGTGGGCCAAACCCCATGCAAATGTTACAACCGCGCACACAAACCGTGGGTTATAGTGCTAAAAACCCCACGCAAATGTATTAACACATATTACAATGGTCCATGGGTTATATGGTTTACTCCGCACACAATGCGTTAACACCGCTCCATATACCATATAGTCACATTGTTTACAATGGAACCACGGGTCGGGGCTAAGCCCCGGCCCGCCCCCCTTTCCAATTAATACAACACATCAATTTAAATATATGTGCGTTGACTTCTATAACAAGGAACATCGGCGGGAAAATTGGTTATTGGAATTTGTTAAGGTATTATGTGGAGGAGAGGTCCGGGGGTCGAACCCCGCGGCCTCCAACATTTTATATTAAACTCCTTAACCAACCAGTGAGCGACACGTGGCACCCTTGGATTGGGCCATGTGTCCTCTTATTATTAGCCACCCAGTGACACGTGTCAAAATCCGATTCGCCAACAACCATCCAATAAACAATTGCCATGTCATCACCGTACGGACTGTACAGACAGGTACAGTCAGCATCCAAAATTTTTGCTTGTTTGGCTTGGCGGATAGATCGCGATATCTCCTCCATACGGACTCCATTTGAGAAACTAAATATACCGCCAGAATCAGGAAGATGAGACGGACGCAATGACACTGTTTTCGTTGCATTCCGAGCACTTTGAAAATTGAGCAAAATTTGATCCCCTGATCACACCTCCCCATTGGGAAGATTTTGGAGCTCCAAAAGACTATCTCAGTCTATGTGAAGATGAGGGTATATTTCCCTCACTCTTCCAGCCTCAATCCACTTGGACTTGCTTGGATTCGTCCCTTTAAGACCAACTCGCAAATACTCCACCTTTCCTCTCTTCGAAGTTCGCATTCTCCTATCAAGTATGGTGTCTTCCTGCAGTTCTGTTAGATACTCTGGAGAAAAATAATCTATGGAAGGAATTTGAACATGCTCTCCTTGATCATCAATCAATGGAGGCTCATACAAATTCAAATTCTCAACATTAACAACTACATACATCTGCATATATGGAGGCAAATCTAAACGAAAAGCATTGTTACCAATCTTGTCAACAATTTTGAAGGGACCATATCGAATTGGTTTCAACTTTTTACCTTCTCCTTTAAGCCT
>SNQJ01S0073105.1:54816-71215 GCA_010110895.2 Picea sitchensis | reverse complement strand
ATTATGTCTATGCCATGAAAGCTATTGTATCCACTCTTTTCCATGTGATATCTTTCCCTCACGATGGTAGAATTGTGACTATTGATCAACTTTCATTCATCGGCCCCGACTGGGTTACCTCCCTAAGTGGTTCCTATATGCAGACAATATCGTCCCCGCCTCTTGTCAATTATGTGGTGTTGTCTCCCATGATTTCAACTTATGATGATTTGGATCCGGTAGTTGACATGGTGATCTCTTCGGTAGGATTATTGGAGCCTGATCTCCTTACCCCTGTCACGACCCTCGACATGTGTTCCTTCCAGAGTGATTGTCTTCCATCCGACGAAGATCTCTTGGAAGCCATGACCGAGTTTTGTCCCTTGACATGGTATCCTTCCAGAGCATTATCCTCTTGGAAGCCATGATCAAGAAGCAACCACGAGCATAGTTTCTCTTCTCTGTGGAAAGCTCGTTAAAAAATGAAATAGAGGTCCTGAGCATAGTTCTTTTCCTGTGTCAAGCTCGTTAAAAAATGAAACAATCACCTCTCTTGAACCTTCTTTTCATCCACCCTTCTCCTTTTTCTCATTTACTAGAGAAATTGGTGACGACATCAAAGCCGGTAAATGAATCGAAGCTTGGAGGGCAGATCTCCAGCCTTTGCTGATCATTCTGGAGTTAAGCCACTAACTTTCAAGTTGGGGGCATACCGAGCTTAGTCTTTCTTCTTTCTCGTGCTCGTAAATACATGAGAATGCATCCGGGTAGAATTTTATCTCTTTTTCGGACCTGTATGGATACACGAAAAAGGAACCCCCTAGAGTCTCCTTTAAGCTCTTTTCAAACTCTCTAAACAAGAAAAGATTGCCGAGTGATCTTGCTTCCTTTTCCACTCGTTAAACGGTTTGAAAGGGCATCTTTCGAGTGATAATTTATCTCTTTTTCGGCCTCGCGAGACTAACATTACGAAAAAGGACAACATTGGAGTTATCTTTAAGTTCTTTTTAGACTCTCTAAAGATGAAAAGATTACCGAGCGACCTTGTTCTCTTCACGCTCGTTAAAGTATTTGAAGAAAACATCTGTTGAGCAATAGTTTATCTCTTTTTCGGTCTCGTCAGACTACTTTATGAAAAAGGAACTGAGAGAGTTCTCTTTTAAGTGTTTTTCCAGACTCTATAATCATGAAAAACCTTCGAGTTTTCTGTCTTTGGACTCGCTAAACAAAACATCGACAGGCCCATACGGGACCAAACCCTTACTTCTTCCAGTTCGTTAAACAAAGGAAGAGGAACTTACCGAAGGTGAGTTTTATCGAGCATGTGTTATCCTCCTCGAGCTCATTAAATTAAAGAGAGGTACTCGTCTATCTGGATGGGGGAAAATTTGAAAGAAGCAAGCCAAGCAGTCTCTTGAGAACATTACCAAGTAATTCTTAGAGTCGCCCTTGAACACGACACTGTGTCTTTTGCATGCATTTTAATCCGCTGAACCTCTGCACTGAGCCAATACTTTGAGTCTCTTTCACTCCTTTGGGTCACCTGACGTAAGTCACAACATCCATTGCATCATGAAGTTTTGGTCCATGTCATGTTTCTGCTGTTGTGCCTCAGTGTTCAAGGGAAGTATCCGCCTCGAGAGTCAACCATCACAAATATCTTGTCTCAATACCCGTGTCAGTCCATGTTCATTTGATCGAACAATTACATCTCTGTGTTTGTTTCGTGTCGTTTATGGGGGATACATCAAGGGCCTCCTTTGACAAGCCTATTCCTATTGACGTCAACACATTATCCAGGAACTAGACTTAGAAACCAATTAGTACTTTGGGACCTACATGCCTCAATGGCAGGCCTCCTCACATCCGACAGTGGGTTTACATCACTGACCTCTGATCGGATGATTCCACGGATGTTCGACTCCATCTCATCCATTCACATTCGTTGGAATGTACTAGGGTGCCTTGGGAATGATTGACATTAATGGTGATCTCCCTCGTGCTTGTTAACGGTTTACATCATTGACTAGTAATCAAGTTGTTTCTGCCATGTTCGACATCAGGACATCTATTCACATGGTTAGATTCGTACTACATCAGGATCGGTAAGAAGACCTTGGGTTGAGTGATCACTTTGATATGTACTTTTCCCAAGTTGCGATGGAGTTTCTCTTAAACAATGACACATATACTGTTACATAGATCCACTTTGTATTGGTCGTGGCTATGTCTTTTCATCTCGTAGATCCACTGTGTATTTTTCGTGGCTACGATCAGTTCAGGTCATGGGAGTATAGATCCACAGTGTATTTTCAGTGGTTGTACCTTTTTATCAATACAATTATGCATCCGCAGTGTATTTTATTGTGGCCATATCTTGCAAGTATTGATCACCCAAGCATAGGTATGCATGCCTTGGGTTTGAAACATGTCATAATATTTGTTGGATGTTTGTGTGCAACTTTTGTCAGCTTCTCTGCGTCTATACCCTTGCTTGAAAGTCTACAAAGCATCTCAGTTATCAGTTCCTGTCTTCTAACTTCATACTTTGGGGGGAAATCTGTTACACATAAAAAATACTCACTTCGATAGTGTCACAAGTGTCGTCATTATAAGTGTCGCAAGTGTCACATTTTTCTCACAAATGTCGCAAGTGTCAGGGAAGCATACTGCCATGATGCCTATGTCGTGCCTATAACGAGATGAGAAGGACACTTGAAACACCTCAAACATTTGATTTGGAAGAGGAGAAATGAGTTAGCAGGCTCATGAACCTTTTGCCATCTGAAAGCACCTCAAAAACTGAGCTTTTAAAGGAGAGCGCTCCCCTATACCTCTTCTGGGAGCGCTGGTGCTCCCCCTTACACTGTCTGGGAGCATTATAAAGCTCCTTTGGCCCTTTTGAGGGAGCATTGGTGTCTTTAGGAGCGCTGGCGCCCCTCTTAAGCCTACTGGGGAGCGCTGTAGCGCTCTGATGGCCCTTTTGAGGGGGCACTACCTATTCTGGGCAGTTGTTAAGTTGTTGAGATGAATGGGGGAAGGATCCTTTCATTCTTGGAAGGCAGTTGGATTTGAATCCCTAGTCCAGCCATGATCTTAGAGCAGAGCCTCAACTGAAGGAGGAAAATCCTCAACTTCCCCAAGGATATCTCAAGTGGTTAAAGCCTCTCCAAGGCTATAGAAGCAAGATTTCTAATGGTGAAAGAGGACTAAAAAAAGGAAAATCACACCAAACTTATGATCTTATAAGTGGTGCTGGAACAAAGATATTTTGGAAGCATGAAACCTATGATCTCATAGGGAGCAATCGGTGAAGCTATCATCATCCGAATCATATATCTTTTGAGCAAGGGGTAGACAAGGAGGACTTGACGAAACTGCTGCAATCCATCTACGACTGTAAGCAATGTTTTGTCCTCATTAATACAATTTGCTTGGCTTGTTTCTTTCTAATTCGTGTTCAATCTCACATGAATTTGTCTCTTTAGTAAATAGACCTATTTCGGACTAATCTTGATAGAGTAGGAAGTAGTCGTATTTTGTTTGTCTACAGGGCTCATCGAGGAGTGAAAGATTGGAGCTCAACTCGGAGCGTGCAGGGACAAACACCAGTAAAATGTACTTCTTTTCTCCTTCCTCTTCATGCATTAGTTTGTATAGATCTAAAAGGAAGTCAGTGACCATGATAAGCACTTTCTGTCTTAGAGTTAAGAGTCTAGCTCTTTGAGGAGATCTACCTGTCCGCAGGGAGATTTTCCTTCAACAGAAGTCATGGCCGAAATAATAGGGGCAGAGGAAACTGGAACAGAGGGCCTAGAAGGCCCAGATTCTCAATACATTTCAATGTTGATCCTCAAGAGTTGAACCAGCTCTTTCAAGATGGATTTTTCAATTGGATTGGACAAGGAATAGTCTAGCCTAGGCCAGAAAGGCCTCCCTTCCAGCCCCAACAAGTCCCTGGTATCCTTGTGCCCCGTCATGTTTCTTTGCAACCTGAATTTCCTGAGAATGATAAACGACATGAGATTGTTCACCCAACAGTCTCCCACCATTGTGGTTGGCCAAATTTGTCTTTACCTCCTCCTCCTCCACCTGTTAACCCAAAATTTCAGATTTCCCCTGCACACTCACCTGTACAGTCCTCCCACGCAAGAAAAAGACTCAAAATTGAAGCCCACCATACGCATGATAAAGGAAAAGTTGTTGCTGCCCCATACTCTCCTTCAAGTGACTCAACCAAGTCAGTATCATCCCGCATGCACTTGAGAGATGATTGTTCCCATGTCATCAGTGAGATCAAGCCCCAAGGTTCTACACAACCTAAGTCTAATTCATGGAATTCAAAAGGGGATAGCAACACCAAAGGAAAAATTGCCTCTCAAAGTGGAAAATACGGTTGATTATGTTTTATTATTGATTTATTGAGGACAGTGGACTGCTGAAAATTTTGGAAAACAAACTATTTTTGAATATTGTGGATATTTACATGTTTTGATGAAATATCACTGATATTTAAATTTCAAATTATGGAAATGATTATGGGAGTCACAAGGGGTCCCACCTACTAGTTATTATTTAATAAAAGACCCTTTATTATTATTAATTATTCCCCTAAACGAAAAGTTAGTTGAGTTTAGTTAACTTGACTAAATGAGGTAGTTGAACTACTTCAACTAATTTGGAATGCATAAAAGAAAAATGAGAAGGAATAACAAAAGGAGAATAGAAGAAGAAAGCATACTAAGGTTTTCTCTTAAGTTTTATTGAGATAGTTCAGTTTTCATTCATTCTTCAATTCATTAAAATCCCAATTCTCTTTTATGACAACATGGTCCTATTGTAGACAACAAGGTTCAAAGATGAATCATATCATTCAAACACTTGTTTTCAAAGGTGTTGATCTATCTTTGATAGTCTGTGTAGACTTGTCTATTTATGAATTAAATTTCATCACTGATAAAGGATATTGTGCAGAGTCAAGTGGGCAACAATTTGTGGCAAGATGATCCAGATTTTAAAGTTCAGTTTTTACTTCTTGTCAGAGTCCTTTTGTATGGTTTTCATCGGGGATATCTAAGTTTGACCTTGGTCCATGCCCCCGACAGGGATTTTTGTAAAGAGAATGATTCTTTTGATTTCTTGGAATGAAATAAAATGATTTCTATTCTGTCTCAACTGCGTTAATATGTGACTTGGTATTTTTTCTTTTGATCTCCACATTTACTTTTGCAATCTGATATATTCAGAAAATTATATAAAAATGTTCTATTTTGCAATAATATTTTATTCAAAAAATCATCCTAAGCCCTTGTAACAAATACTTGTGGATTGGTAAACACTTTTTGAGGCTATAAACATAAGGTAACATTCTCGACTATCTTGCCTTAGTCAAGCAATATTCGAAAATGCTTGAGTAAGATAAATTCATATATTTTCCTCAACATTTATTTGGCAACCATACTTGGAAGATCTTCAATATATCTATGGTTGATTATAAGCTTGATTTTCATTGAATATATTTATAGTGCTTATATTATTTCTTTGACTGTTTCTTTTCTTCATGAATATACTTGTTGCAAGGCAACCCAATATTGAGCCCGGTCTTAAATATCAAACCATCATTGCTTTAACCTTGTTTAATACCATCTTAGAGACTGCTAATACCTGGGTTGAGCTTGAATGCTCATGGGAAATAGTTGAACAAGACATAAGTATCCAAGCACACTGGGAAGCTAGGCAAAGACAACCTAGGAATCAACTTTAGTTTTCTTTTTCCTACAGTTTTGATCTTCTTTTCATGTCCTTAAACCCTCGTATGTCTAGGAGAATAAGAGGTTTATCACCTGAGATTAATACTATTGCTGAAATAGGAATAAGAAACCTTGTTTTGTCAGTCCAACAAAGTAATCTAAGGAGAACTGTGTCTAGTTCATCCAGTTCATTTTTCTCTCCCTTACCTATCATTCACAAGATGGAATCTAGTGGTGGCTCTGGTGGCATTGGAGGTGCCTCTTTATCTCAACCTTCAACCTCGTCAATGATTGGTAGATTATATAGTCATCAAGTCCCTGTCCAATCCACCAAAACCCCACCAAAGTCATAAAAAATATGGGCTTTTTCAGTTTGAAGAAGATGCTACAACTACTCCGTGGCATGTTTCCTCCCCTCTTAACCTAGCTCCTGCTACTCGTCCACTTCCTAAATTCAAAGAGTATCTCCCTAGGCTTTTAGGGAATAACACGATCACTACGAATGAACACTTGGTGGCATTTTCTAATGCATGTCACAACATAGGAGCCAATGACAATGACACTTGTATGCGCTTATTTATGAATTCCCTTCCTGCAGTTGATTTCTTTGACCTTCCTCCTAAGATTATTTCTACTTGGGAGGAATTAGTCTATTGGTTCAAGTCTACCTATGGGCAGTCCAAAATCCCAACCGAGCAGTTACGTGAGTACAATAACATCGCTTATAAGGACGGTGAAACTATCAAGTCTTTCAACTTGCGTTTCACTAAATTATACAACCAAATCCCTGAAATCATTCTCCCTTAGAAGTAAGCCGCTTTCATGCATTACTATAATGCTTTACCTTCCCCCTACCATCATAGGCTTGAGTAAAAGGCCATTGATAACCATGGTTCCAGTTTTCATACTTGTTTAGAGTATGAAGAACAACTCGAAAGAACATGTCTTCCTAAGGGAGACTCAGTTAAACAGGACATATATGTCCGCCCTCTTACAACTTGTACAAGACATGAATAATCAAATAATAGCATATGAGCGGAAAGGAAATGTCCCCTCTTTTACCCCTAGTGCCTCTTCTTCTTCTTCACCACATTTTAAGGATATTAAGGAAAATAACTTCAACCTAAAGCTATCATGCCTCGAAGTTGGTGTAACTTTTGCGAGGAACACCATGAGGAAAGTACATGTGAAGTAGAGAAGAGTGATAGAAATAAAATCTTTGGTAAAAGACCAGAAACTACTATTGTTTTCCTAGAATTTGCAGAGCTAGAGGATGTTATGATCATAAATACTAGGAACAAATCATACTCTCCAAAAGGTAAATATGATCCTCCTCTCACTTCTTCAAGCCCAAGCTTACCTTCACCAGCTGCTACTGTTCATGTTTCTAAATCTCCTGACAGTCAAGGAACTACCTCCCCTCTTCCCTCTTCCAAATACAACATTATCAATCAATTGGCTAATATTAAAGATGATGCTACCCTCCTGGACATGGTTGTTGTCCCTGAGCAATAAAATCATCTAAAAATTTTTATGGAAGGAAAAACTTCCATTATATCCAACCTCTCTTAAGAGGTAGATGAAGAGGATTCATTTGTAAATAAAGTAGGTGTACATAACTTTGTATACCCTATAAAAAATCCCCCATCTTTCATTTATGTAAAATGTATGGACAAGATTGTGTTTCTCATTGACAACGATTCGGGGCCAAGTGTAATGTCGAAGATTATTATGGAAGAGCTAGGATTGTCTTGTACAAATGAAAATGCAGAAGCATGCTCTCTTATAATAGTTCACAACAAATTACCATAGGTGAAATAAAGGGCGTGACATTGGTTTTGTGCACACACCCTGAAAATAAGGAAAACCCTTAATGGGTGAAATTGATATGATAGTGGTATTACTCGATCATCTTAGGAAGAGATTGGGAAGATTTGAAGGGTGGATACCTATCACTCGAAGGGGACACCTTATCTATTCCTCGAATGGTAAAAACATCATAGCTCTAAGAGAAGGGAGAATTTAACCTTACATAGAAGCATCCCACAACCTAATGTGGACTATATCGAAGGGACTAGGAGTGTACTCCATCTTTGTTGATGAAGGACTAACACTCCCTTGGAATAGATGACATAGAGGATGGCATGTGGCATGCACTTTGATGGTTCATGTACTCGATGAGCGAAATAAAGTGGTATTATCTTGTACTCTTCTGTGGGTAAAATTCATAACTTTTTCTATAGGTTAGAGTTTGCTAAAACAATTCTGAATTTGAAGCATTATTGTTGGGCATTGAAAATGCCTATAATCTAGTTTGTGGTCCTGCTTACAGTTTTGGGGATTCCAAACTTGTTGTAAATGCTTGTACATAAGATATATTCTCCTAGCAACAAGTTAATGAAACATTACCTTAAACCCCTATTTGAACTTATCTCAAACTTTCTATCTTTCAAAATCACTCATGTTAAAGGGGAATTGAATTCAATGGCTAGCCAGAGGTTAGGCTGTTTTTATGACCCTTTCATATGACAACATACAAAGACATAGATTTCTGCCTACAATCTTTGTATCATCCACATATCCCAGACAATATAAGAGTCATGGAAGGTATTCTCTAGTGATGAGAACATATGTGCTTTCATTCAAAATAAACCCTATAAAGCCTAAAATTATATCCATGGAGAGATGACAAGATTCCTAAGGGCTTGGCTCCTCTAGAAAGTTCATTTTCATTGGTGATGTAGGCAACAAAGAAAACATAAAGAAGAGAGTCAAAGGAAAGTGGGTGAAACCATTGCCTTGAACATTGGAACACCAAGTCTCAAATAGCGTTAAAATAGGTGCCCAATGTTACGATGAAGAAAAATTGAAGTTCACTAAGTTGCTTGGTTCTGATGAAGAAAAATTGAAGTTCACTAAGTTGCTTGGTGAATTTCAAGATTTTTTTCTTGGTCTTATGAGGATATTCGTGGTTTTTATCCTACCATTATACAACATGCCATTCCTATCAAGGAAGGCATAAAACCAATTAGGAAAAAACAGAGACCCATTAACCCTGCATTGGAAGCAACTATTCAAAAGGAGTTGGAAAAACTCTTGAATGCTGGGATAAATTTCCCTATTAAGTATTCTAAGTGGGTTTCTAATTTGGTTCTCGTTCGGAAAGCAACAGGTCAAATCAGATTATGCGTTGATTTTCGTGCATTGAATAGGGCCAGTGTTAAAGTCCATTTTAATCTCCCTAATATGAAAATGATTTTGTAGCAAGTTGCAGGGTCACAGATGATGTCCTTACTTGATAGTTTTTCTGGCTACAATCAAATCAAGGTGAAAAGGACAGATAAATATACAACCACTTTTATTACTCTTTGGGGCACTTTATCTTATGAACGCATGCTTTTTGTCTTATCTAATGCAGGTGCCACTTTTCAAAGAGCTATGCAAATAACCTTTGACGATTTGATCAGTAAAATTATTCAAATTTATCTTGATGACTTAACTATGTATTCTAAAAACCGATCATATCATTTCAGTCATCTTAGAAAGATTCTGATGCAATGCAGGAAATTTGGCATTTCTTTAAATCCTTGTAAGTCTATTTTCGACGTTACCAAGGGAAAGCTCCTTGGACACATTGTCTTGGATTAAAAAATAAGCATTGATCCCGAAAGGATTGCTTCTATCTTAAATCTTCCTGCTCCTACTTCCAAGAAGGAGGTTCAAGCCTTTATGGGTGTTATTAACTTTGTCTGTAGGTTTGTTCCTGATTTTGCTATAATGGTCAAGCCAATTCATAATCTTCTTAAGCAATATTGCTCCTTTTCTTGGACAAATGATGTCGAAAATTATTTTGTAGGGATCAAGAAAGCAATCATCTCCGCACTGGTTTTGGTGAAACCGGATTTTGAGAAAGAATTTATGATATATACTAATGCCACAGAGGAAGCAGTTTCTGCTATCCTCTTGCAAGGTGATGACCAAGGTAATGAAAAACCAGTGGCTTACATGAGTCAAATCTTGTTAGATGATGAGTTTAAATAATATTTTATTGAAAAGCATGCTTTCTCTCTTGTTAAAGTTTTGAACAATTTCACCATTTCATCTTAGGTAAGCACACGCTGGTAAAAGTCCCTTTACCTGTTGTCAAGTTTTTACTCTCACAGACTTATACTTCAGGAAATATTGCACATTGGCTTGCCAAGATTCAGGAGCATGATCTAACCATCATGACTTCTAAAACTATCAAGGGACGTGACTTATCCCTTCACTTAGCTCAACATGCTGAAATGAGTGAAGAAATTGATGAACAAGATAGCTCTCTATCAACACTATTTTACATTGACTATCAAATCCTTCATGTGTCTGAACATCCTTGGTATAAATATCTTGTATATTACTTTCAAAATCAAAGATGTCCAGATAACTTAGACACTCATCAAAGAAGAAGGCTCCGCCTCGAATATGCTAGATACGTTATTATAGGAGATTTCTTTTTTAGAATATCTGTCGATGGTATGTTACTTCGCTGTGTGAATAATGAGGAAGAACATAAATTGTTGCAAGAGACTCATGGTTCTTCGAATTCTGTTATTCATGTAGGAGGTCGCTTTTCTACTAAAACCACTGCTTTTAATATTATCAGGAAAGGGTACTATTGGCCTTCAATCTTTCATGATTCT
Source organism: Picea sitchensis (assembly GCA_010110895.2). NCBI lineage: Eukaryota > Viridiplantae > Streptophyta > Pinopsida > Pinales > Pinaceae > Picea > Picea sitchensis. The sequence goes on along the minus strand of SNQJ01S0073105.1, from coordinate 60,807 downwards.
TATAATTTTTTAAGATCTTGTGACAAGTGCCAGAAATTTGTTGGGAAAGAACGTCTTTCTGCTATGCCTTTACAACCTATCCTCCCTGAATTTCCTTTTTCAAAATGGGGTTTGGACTTTATTGGTCCTATTAATCCTCCATATTCAGCAAGGAAAGTTTTTATCTTGACAACTACAAACTATTTTATGAAATGGATTGAAGTTATCTCGCTTAAGCATTCGCAGGATGAGCACGTGATTTATTTTCTTGAAACTAATATTTTTTCCAGATTTGGACTTCCTTTAGAAATTATTACAGATAATGGTCCCGCCTTTATTTCTGCTAAGATGACCCAGTTTTTAGCTAAATTGGGGGTTAAACATTTTACCTCATCATCTTATTGTCCTCAAGGTAATGGGCATGCTGAGTCTACAAACAATAATCTGGTTACAATTATCAAGAGGCTCATTGAAGATAAGCCTCACCAATGACACACTCTCCTCACTTACTCCCTTTGGGAAGATCACACTACAACCAAGGTGAGCATTGGTTGCACTCCTTTCCAGCTTGTTTATGGTCAAGAAGCCATTCTTCCTACCAAGATGGAACTTTCCTCTCTAAGGTTAATGCTACAGGTTGAAGAATTAAATTCTTCTGATGTTTCTCAAAGAATGAATGCACTTTTGGATTTAGAGGAGAAAAGGACGTTTTCCTTGGATAATATAAAGAGAATACAACAGACTGTTAAAATATATTTCAACAAAAGTGTCAAGGCTGTCAAATTTAAAGTTAATGAGAAGGTACTGCTATGGGATTCAACTCATGTTGATAGAGGAAGGCATTCAAAGTTCCAAAAATTATGGTTGGGTCCTTTTAAGATGTTTTTGTCCCAGGTGAAAATTCTTACATCCTAAAGGACTTACAAGAGCGATTTTTTTCCTATAGCACTAACGGTTCCCACTTAAAACACTACGTGGAACCAACTTAAAAGTTTTAACGATGTATGCAATTTTTTTCTGTATTATAGTTTGTTTTATTCACTTCGATTCTACAATTCTATTGTTTCATTTCTGTTATGTCTTTCCTTGCCATTTTGTTTTATTTGACTTCATTTCTTGTCAAAATAAAATGTTGGATCAATTTTTCTACAACGACGCTATTCTGCAAAGTATTGTTAATCAATAACAATCAAGTTACACAACTATCATGATGTTCCCCTTGGAAGCATCATTGAAATTGTTATCTGCTTCAACTGTTGTTTTATAAGATAGTTGGTTTTATCCCTCTTCTGCTTTCCTTTTCTTCCATCCATTTCAAGATTCAAAAGAGCATATCAGAAAATTTTTCTCCTTGAAGTTAAGAACACTTTACTATGATTAATTGAATGATTATACTTACAGGGATAAACCCCCTCATACTTAACACTTTCCATGAGTTATTCCCAAATTCTCGGTCATTTTCCCCTTAAATACGTTCACTTCCCCTTGTTGCATAATAAGTTTGATATATATATTCATGATATGATGTTACTGGTCTGCGAAACTAGACATTCTGAGTTCTTAATCTATTGGAAACAAATTTCCTTGTGGAGTTTCCAGTTTGTTGACGATTAAAATCACAACAATGATTTCCTCCTGCAAAGGATTCCTAAAGAGCTATTATTAAATTATGATAATAATATAATAATAGTAGGTGGGACCCCCTTGTAGAATAGAGGAGAAAGGATAGACATGTTACACTCATATGTTGCTGATGTTATGATGTTGCATACACAGTCCTACATTTTTTGATGAAGTCTTGGTTTCATTTGATGTGATAAATGGGTGGTTGATGCATTGTGGATAAATGTTGTTGATATTTACTCACGGTACAGGGCAGTACTATGGTAATAAGGATCATGATGTTTATAGGTGCTGTGTTATGTTATGTTATAACCTTGATTACTAATTCATATATTGATCACTAATCCATATATGATTAAGCAAAAGATAATAAATGGGAGCTAGCTCAAAACAAAAGGAAAATAACTATGTATTAATACTAAGGCCATGATAAAAGACTACATGTAAACTTCAAATGAAAGTATAAATGGATACAAGTGTTGGTCCTAGCGATTATACTATGTGTTTGGTTAAAGGACTATGGATTTTTTTTATTAAAGGTTGAATGGAGGCACATACGGTAACATTGATATATGATTATCGTATGGAGTTATGGAAAGAGGTTAATGTATATATATGATATATCTCGGGTGGTGCACTATACAATAGATATGGTATCAAATATTTATGATTGATATTGCATTGAATTTTGGGATTGAATATGGTTTAATGTTAGTGGTGAATGTTACGTTAGTTGGCTAGATCATACATGAAATTGAATGGGGCTAGATGAGGAAGCGACGTGCATTTACTGCACATCACTCCAAACTTCCCTTGAGCCCGTCACCCTAGCATTGTTGCATTATTGATCTGTTGGTTGTGGAAGCTCCGCATTTTCAGGATTGACAGGGGGAAACTCAACCAGTTCACCATTGAAGCGATTTAGTCCAAGGTATGGCTCTGAGATTTCCATCCATGATGGACTCTCTATTTTATGAATCAAATGGTGGCTCATGAATGCATGGATTCTATTTTTTCTTGAGCTTTTGACTATGTGAAAATATGGTGTTTTGGGTTCTCTGTAATTACTGTGAAATATTGGCATTTGCAAGTGACGTAATGGGTGTGCATTGGTTATTTATGGGTCAGCTTGGTTTTTTATGATTATTCTCTGTGAAATAATGGTGACAATGGTGCAATGAAGCTCTGTGTTTTATGGTTGAAGGGTTTTTACCACCGATTGTATTTTAGTGGCTTTCAACTTGTTTCCCTCTCGATCATTGTCACAATCTTTATCCAGTTGCAGAGAAACTGTTGACTGTTGGTTTGTTTCTTTTATCTAAACCCCAGACTGTTGTTGATGGCCCGTTCCTTACTATCTTTTTGCTGAAAGCTTTCCAAAAGTCCAGTCTTGGTTGGCCTCGAATGTTAATACAGTCCTGTGTATGTATTGAATGGATATGAGTTACGAAGAGTTTCCACACACCTCTCCTCTCATCCCTGCTATAACGATGACTGTATGTGTCCTCACTGTCAATTTTTTTTGAAAGTTGTTCGACCTCTTGGGTGTTGGAAAGAAACATGATCTCTCTGTGTTTTTTGAGTACCCATCACTATGTAAATTGACCCTCTCTGCAAAAAAGTGTTAGTGAAATCAGTGTGTGTCTGGATTGGTTAGCTCGATTTGATTTATCCTCCACTCGGGCATTCACTTATGATTTTGTCAAAGATCTTGGAATTATAAGTCGAAGGATTGTGTTTTTTTAAAAAGAAAGGAGCATGGCTCACTCCATTTTCTTTTTCAAGATTATATTGTGGCATGTGGTTAATGGATATGAGGATATGAAAGACCATTATCTCTCTGTGTTTTTTAAAGGACAAGTAGTCTTCCGTTGCCTCTCTGCATTTAATTTTTAAAAGTGTTTGACTTGGACTCTGACTTGCCTCTACCTTCCTCAGGAACTTTCTGGGGTTTTTTCAAGTTTTGGGTTATAATTTTAATGAATGGTGGAAATTTTAAAGACACAGGCTCCCTTCTCTGAGTCAAATCACTGCGTGTCTTATCTTTGATGAATTCGTCTGAACAGAAAGAGAATTAGGGTTACATACAACCGAGATCCATCCTTCGATTCGTTATGGTCTTGATTGATGTGTTTAATCCCAACATTATCTTGGTTGAATTTAAAAATAAGAAGACACATGTGAGTGATTGTTTCACCAAGCACGATCATGGTTCTGTCAAAAGTTTGAGAAGACTCCCGTGTCAATTTACTTCTCTTCGCTTCATACATGATATGGTTCTATGGGAATCATCATGAAGAATATCATTTTTTTTAAAAAGAAGTCTATATATATTGATGCACACAGGGATCAAGCTTGGGGTTATGTTTTGGGGTTGATTATTGTTGTCGATGCAAGCAATTATATGATTGAAGACCTTGTGTTATGATTGGTTCCTCGCACATGCTCTTAAGTCTATGCATGGTTTAAAAGACATCTGTGTATATTAAATTGGGCCCGATTTTTGATTAGAGGACAGTGACTGTTGATTGATTATCATGGTGTATTATTGTTTCATTACCAAGAATGAATGTTGGGCATATATAATAGAGATTGTTGTGCATGTTTTGTTGTTTTAAAAAAGGAAAGAGATCAATGTTAGTATATATAGTACTGTTGAATTGGAAATGTTTTACACAAGCTGTTATAAATTGAAGATTTCCTGGGAAATTAAGTTGTTATTGAGACATCAAGCAATTTGTATACAATTGAGGAACAATGAATGTTTTGGTCTTGGAAGTGGATGCTTTTTGGATTAAATTTGAAATAGAGTTATGATTGTTGATTGATTTCATTTATTTTATGAACAATATCCATCTAATTCCCTTTTATTTTCTCACTTTTTTCGCTCATTACAAATCCCCTCACGATCCCAAATTCATTTTTCACGCCCTGTTCACTAAAATTAAATTAAAACTATGTATGACAATGATTAAAAAATAACACAGAGATAGATGAAAACTGATATGTTTTGGTTATTGTTGCACAATAAATTGTTTAATGAATTTTCGAGAAGTGATCGTGTTCTTACTCCCGGTCATGATATCACTTTTTCACTCAATACAATCCCCTCAGATAACCCTGAACCACCCCCTACTCATTGGAAGTTATTAAATGAATTTTATGGATTGGATTCCATGGGTTTGATGTGATTGCTGAGCCAAAATTTGTTTCATATTAAGAGAATGTCATGTATGGTCTATTTAAGAAGCTAGTTGCTAATAATTGATGCATACAAGATGAGCTTCTTCAGCAAAGGAAGTCATGGCTGAAATAATAGGGGCAGAGGAAACTGAAACAAAGAGCCTAGAAGGCCCAGATTCTCAATACATTTCGATGTCGATCCTCAATATTTGAACCAACTCTTTCAAGATGGTTTTTTCAATTGGATTGGACAAGGGATAGTCCAACCTAGGCCAGAAAGACCTCCCTTCTAGCCCCAACATGTCCTTGGTACCCCTGTTCCCCCTTATGTTTATTTGCAACATGAAGTTCGAAAGAATGACAGATGGCAGGAGATTGGTCACCCAACAATCTCCCACCATTGTGGCTGGACAAATTTGTCTTTACCTCCTCCTCCTCCACCTATTAACCCAAATGTTCAGATTTCCCTTGCACACTCACTTGTACAGTCTTCGCACGCAAGAAAAAGACTCAAAATCGAAGTTCACCATATGCATGATAAAGAAAAAGTTGTTGCTTCCCCCTCCTCTCCTTCAAGTGACTCAGCCAAGTTAGTATCATCCCACATGCACTTGAGAGATGAATATTACCATATCATTAGTAAGATCAAGCCTCAAGGTTCTACACGGCCTAAGGCTAATTCAAGGAAGTTAAAAGTGGATAGAAGCAACAAAGAAAAATTGCCTCTCAAAGTGGCAAATATGGTTCATTATGTTTTATTGAGGACAGTGGACTGCTAAATTTTTTGGAAAACAAACTATTTTTGGATATTGTGGATATTTACATGTTTTGATGCAATTTGAAATATCACTGATATTTAAATTTCAAATTGTGGAAATGATTATGGGAGTCACAAGGGGTCCCACCTACTAGTTTTTATTTAATAAAAGACCCTTTATTATTCTTATTATTATTAGTAATTCTTACTCTAAACTAAAAGTTAGTTGAGTTTAGTTAACTTGACTAAATGAGGTAGTTGAACTACTTCAACTAATTTGGAATGCATAAGAGAAAAATGAGAAGGAAGAACAAAAGGAGAATAGAAGGAGAAAGCATACTAAGGTTTTCTCTTAAGTTTTATTGAGATAGTTCAGTTTTCATTCATTCTTCAATTCATTAAAATCCTAATTCTCTTTTATGACAACAGGGTCGTATTGTAGACAACAA
>SNQJ01S0073105.1:28053-42397 GCA_010110895.2 Picea sitchensis | reverse complement strand
CACAATATTTTCACACAGTCAAAAACTCAAGAAACCACAGAATCCATGCATTCTTGAGCCATCATTTGATTCATAAAACAGAGAGTCCATCATGGATGGAAATCTCAGAGACATACCTGAGAGTAAATCGCTTCAATAGCGAACTAGTCGAGTTTTCCCCTGCCAATCTTGAAAACGCGGAGCTTCCACAACCAACCGAGCAACAATGCAACAATGCTAGTGTGACGGGCTCAAGGGAGGTTTGGAGTGACATGCAGTAAATGCATGTCGCTTCCTCACCTGGCCCCATTCAATTTCATGTATGATCCAACCAACTAACGTAACATTCACCAGTAACATTAAGCCATATTCAATCCCAAAATTCAATGCAATATCAATCGTAAAGATCTAATACCATATCTATTTTATAGTGCGCCACCAGAGATATATCATATATATATATATTAACCTCTTGCCATAACTCCATAAGATAATCATATATCAACGTTACCATATGTGCCTCTGTTCAACCTTTAATAAAAAAATTGCATAGTCCTTTAACCAAACACATTGCATAATCGCTAGGAACAATACGTGTATCCATTTATACTTTCATTTGAAGTTTACATGTAGTCTTTTATCATGGCCTTAGGATTAATACATAGTTCCTTTTGTTTTGAACTAGCTCCCATTTATTATCTTTTGCATAATCATATATGGATTAGTGATCAATATATGAATTAGTAATCAAGGTTATAACATAGAACCTATAAACAACATGATCCTCATGACCATAGGACAACCCTGTACCGTGAGTAAATATCAACAACATTTATCCACAATGCATCAACCACCCATTTATCACATCAAATGAAACCAAGACTGCATCAAAAAATGCAGCACTGTCTATGCAACATCATAACATCAGCGACATATGAGCGTAACATGTCTATCCTTGCTCCTCTAGTCTACAAAGGGATCCCACCTACTAGTATTATATTATTATCATAATTAAATAATAGCGCTTTAGCAATCCTTTGCGGGCGGAATTCATCGTTTCGATTTTAATCGTCAACAGTGGTGAGTCATTTTCCTTTTCAGGTTCTTGATTATTCCCTATTCTATGATTCAAAGGGTAAATAAGTATTGGAAGAACCCTTAGATGCATTAAACCCCTCATGTGAAAGTGTAATTGAGAATATTTATGAGTTTATACATATTGGGAGACGTAAATGGGATGTGATTTGTCATGATGGATATATGACATTGAAGGTCATTTTCAATTATTGTCTTTACAAGAACCATGTGTGATTGCTACTGATTTAGACGTTTGGCAATGTGAATATGACATGATTACAAAATTGTTTCAACCACCCAAAGAAGACTAACTGCAGCACTCTCATGATGATTTTTGGTCATACCCTAGGGAGTTTGATGCTTATTCTTTTGAGCACTTGGATTTACTCTACAAATAGGATTTTAAACCATCATTGTGCTCCGATTTTGATGAGGGTAAGGACATGATTTTCCTAGAGCAGGATTTTTGTGACAAGATTTTCCATCCTTCATTTTTCCCTTTATTTCACCATGTCATTAAGGATGCATCTAGGAAACACATTCCTTGTCTCAGCTTGTCTCCAAGGAAAAAAAAAATCTTAGAATTTAAGCGTAGGTTGAATGCTTTAAGAATAAGTTTGACATCTCGATCTCTCAACCTTCCCCTAAGTAATTGTCAGTGATCCTCCAGATTCTTGTTCATCCTTTTTCAGGCCTCAGGGAGTGATAAGATCCAGGATAGTCAACCTTCTAACCCTTTGATCCAGCTTGATGAGTCTTTACCTTGTTGCAACCTTATTCAGAGATGTATTGAGCATTATCGTGAGAACATGGCTTGGCGTAATTTGGTACCTCCCTCCTTCCTCCATGGGTTATTTTATGATTACCTATGATATACTACATGCTCTAAATCATGTTCCTTTTGTGTTTGACTTATGCTTTTTTTGGTTTATGATGAAGCACAAGGGTAGGTGTTTTGATACAATGATGGCATGGTTGTACTGGTTATATGATTATACCTAGCATTGAGACTAACCTAGATTAGATAAGTAGGTTAGGTTAGGCATTTGCATTGTATATATGTTGCATCTTGCATATCATGATAGTATAGTTGCATTTTGCTTTCATTTGCATACATACATATGAATTGTGTGTTCTCTTCTTGCATATTGCATCATTGCTATGTCATACTCATATGTGTTGTATGATCATATTGATATGTTAGAATAAATATATTGGAAAATTTTATTTTCAACATTTGCTTTGAATTTGATATTTTTTCATAAGAATGAGGGGTGATAGCACCACCCTCGATACTCTAACAATTTTGCTTGAGTGTGTAGGCACAGGTCATACCAGATATGTTGAGGTTCTCATGTACTCTACGGTGAGAACATGTCCCCAAGAAGGAGCCAGAAGTTACCCCCCCAAGCTAGGGGTAACTGAGGAGATCATGTCTTGAGGCCCACAGGTAGTAGACATGGAGTGTCGAGAGACAGATTGACCAACAAAACCCAACAACCCCCCTGATTTTCCTCCCAACACAAATCAACCAAGGCTCATCACATTCAAGAAACCCAAGGTATGGGGAATGGTAATCCAGCATCACCATGAGGTATGGTTAGTCTTTTTTTCATGCAAGGTGTTGTGTTTAATTTATTGGGCATGTAAAGAAGGATCTTTGGTTGAAGTTGGATAATGGATCACTTGCTTGAGAAATTGTCTTGGTTTCCTTGTTTCACCTTGGTGGTTAGCTTATGTGCCCTAGTCCTATTGTCACTGCCCAGGGAAAAAGGGGTAATATTAGGGGGGGGCTCCCAAGGGTAATGTTCCACTCCCGATCATACTTAACATTTTACATCATAAATCCTTTCATATATCCCAAACTTCGGCTATGGCCCATTCTCTCATGAAAAGAAGGGGATGAAGGCCCAAAGGATTATGCAACTGCTATATATATATATATATATCATTTCTAGATTATAAAGGCCAACATAAGAGCCTCGGGTTAGCTTGATCTCTACCCCCTCTAATGGTAATCGTCCATGTCCTGATGCAAATGAATGCACCAATTATATGGAACTGTTGCCCAGTAAAATATAAAGGAATGAAGCTTGAAACCTTATAGAGGGGACTTGAAAATGATGACTACGTATCAAAAGGAAAAATAAGGGGTTCATAATGCAAAAAGTATCAAGGAAAGGGTATCTCAAGAAAGCGAGCGCCACCTCTACAAAGGCGTTCATAGAAATGGATACCATAAGTCATGAAGTAATCCTAATACCATATCTCACTCACACTTTCTCTTGATGGGTTTTTACTTTCCCTTGTCACTCGCAGGACCTATCTCTCTACTTGGGTAACTTATTGTTCACGCGACACACCTAATATGGTTGGATGAAGGCCCTCCCATGCTTAAACTCAGTGACCCTCACAAGGTCTTGGGCTTGAGTGATACTTGAAAGGGATACTGGGGTGAATGGTTTGCATGGCTTATATCTAAAAAATCAACTTACTTTGGATGATTTAAGGACTAACATGTCTTATGAATATTGGTTTACTATGTCTTATATTTTGTTTTGTTTTGAATTCCTCTAACATGGTTCTTTGAGGGACATTTTGGGTTATGTCGAGGACATTGTGCCTTATTGCAAGAATATGACATGTGTGATGAAGAGCAATGACTCATCCAGTGACTCAACACCCTCAAACAGTGGCTCTCACATCCTTGGGACCTTGGACGATGGACATATGGGCTTGGTTTTGAGCACGCTGGTTATTGTACCATATACATGGGCCAAAATCCCACAGTATGGGAAAATAACCCCAAATCTTTGAGCACAAAGCATGAAGGTCATTGCCTTTGGAGGAAGTTTGGCATGATTAGATGTTGGAGTTCCACCTCTCTCCACTTGGACGTTGGCCTTTGGAGGCCCAAAACGTCACCTACTAGCCCATGACGTCATTTGGAGGGTTAGTTTGATGGATTGATGGAGGATGGACAGTTGGCATGTGTGGTAATGATCTATGGCCTTTGGATACCAAGCATTGCACTTCTCCTACCCATCTTTCCACATTTGAGGCTCAATGTCACCCTACAAGAGGGATGATGTCACCCTTTAGGGTTTTATTATGCTAAAATTAAATTTGTAATTTGAATGGGCAAATTAAGAAGCAAGCTCATTTATTGAAAATACATGACTTTTGGGTTAAGTCTTTTGGTGGCTAGGAATTCCCATATAAGTATGGCTAGCCACCATTCATTTTTTTCATAACTCATTCCTCTCACAAGAGGATTTGATCTGAAATTTTCACCCTCTTTGGCAACGTGGCTCTTTTTACTCATGCACTGTCTCTTGAAGGACTACTTGTGGATGTTTCTTGGCTTATTCTTGGTGAAATTTTCTACAACTAGGGTTTGTGCTTGGTTAATCTTGTTGAAGTAACTAAAATCTGCAATTTCTTTCATGTGTTGAATGTTTATGGTAAATTTTGCTTGTTCATATTGAAGGTATATTGCTCGTGTAAACCCTAGGAGAGGAGCAGAAGGTGTTTCCTCCTCTTTCTAGATTATTTCATCCATTAATTTGTTAAGAAATCTCATCTAGGGAAAACTCTTAAAGCCCTAAAGTGTTAGCACTTTAGGATTTTTATTCTAGAAGCTTGTTGCTTTTATCTTTAAAAAGTCTAAGGAAAGAAAAAAATTCACTAGAGCCCAAAAGAGATTGCTCTCTAGCAAATTCCTATCTGAAGGTTTGAAGTTTAAGGCCCTAAGGTACGACAACATTAAACTTCATCCTATTTCCTTAAGACATTGTTATCATCATTCTCCAAGTTACATTTATAGTGTTGTTGTAAATGACTCCATAGCCCAAAAGGCATTAGTTTCATTGCTCTTGTGAAGGAATTTGATCAAACAAACTCTTAAACTTCATTGTCTAATGTTTTTACTAACCTCTTATAACTCTAGCTTAGCTTAATCTACTAACCTTTTTGTTGTTGTTGCAAAAAAATGCTACAACCATCTAATTTACTTAAATTTGTTGCATACACCAACCTAACATTAGCTTAATTCATTCAGAAATTGCTTGTAATGATAAATAATTGATTTATTGAATGAATGTTGAGCTTTCACTATCTTTTCTTGCAATTCTAAACTAAATTTCTTGTGGTTGTTACAAAATACTATTTGTTGTTGCACTGTTAGTTTGCTGCAATTTTGTATCAGCTAGCGTATATTTTCATTGTCTATTGTCTCATAAGGTATTGTTATCATATTGATACCTGGAAATTGCTATATATGCGCTATATGTGTTCTTGTTCCAGGTAGGTACCCGAAACACTTCATTTGTCTCAATTTCACAGACGTAGACCTTTGACTTAGGTAACTAGTGAGAGGCCACTCCAAGTTTGTCTAAATCACTTGCTATTTAATCCTTGGTGGACCTCATCCATCATTAAAACGTGGGGATTTCCTACTAAGGTGATAGTGGTGGATTATCATGTAGTTACGCAGATTTGGGGACTTATCTTAGGCTTGGACAAGTACAAATTGTGTGATAACAAACATCACAAAATGAAAATAAAAGGAACAACAAATAATGCAAATATATGTGAAGCCAAAAATATAACTATACAAAAAACAATATACATGTATGTTTCATATCATCAAATATGGGAACCTCTTAAGGCCATCATGCTCGAGGACAAAGCAAAGGCTTAAGGTTTTATGGTGTTGGGATCAAACTAAGAACGTCAAATGTGTGAGCTAATATATTAAGTTTAATTATATCACATCATATGCACTAACTAATCTATTGATTTTGATTATCTCACAAATTCCTACTACTCTTCAAATTATGTGGATACCACATTTGTTTTAAATTAATAAAACACGACATGCATAACTCCAACTCCTCAAACTATATGTTTAATGTAGTTGGATGATGAAACAAGAATACTTACTAAATTATATTGATTGATTGCAATAAAAATTTAGATACAAAAATTAGAATAGTGTATGAATACAAATTTGAATGTCTTGAGTCACTTTAAGGAGCAAGCTTCGTCTACTATATATATGACAAAGGTTTTGAATTTGAAGACAATTGAAATAGTAATAGAATCCTCTCATGATGCCGCATTTTGTACACGCCAATTGTTTCATGTACACTTTTGAATGGTTTGATGAATGTCTTCCTTGTGATGGCTTATCTAAAGATATCTGGTTTCAATTTGCATTGAGCTTGGGTTTTGTTGAAGTTCTTTCCCTAGAAAGGTTTGTCTTGAAATGGTCCAACTTGTTTTATCTCTTAGCATAGTTAAGTCCTTTAGGTTTACATGATGTGAGGTTAAGTTCTTTAGGTTTACACGATGTGAATTTTAATGAATAAAGACTATGTTGCATGAAGTTCCGGAACACAAGAATGTTGGGTAAGTGGGTTCAAATATCCAATATATTAGAAGCTTCAACCAAATTTAAAAGTAACAATAGATTGGGGGACAATAATATATATTAAAAAAATTGATAAAAACAAAATTTAAAACAAAATTAACTATAATGATAATATTTTAAAATGTTAAAAAGTCTAATTATTAATATTGAATTTTTAAGATTACCATCACTTCAAGCATATGATTGCAATCATATGTTTCTTATGGTATGGTGATGTGTACAGTAATTTGCTTCATATAAAGCAGTCCCTGTGTTACTTTGATAAAAGATGAAATTTTAAAGAAAAAAAAAATACTCTTTGAAAATGTTAAATTGCACATGAGAATGATTTTAATTTAACATTGTTTAACAAGGCTTCAGTCACAATTTTTTAGYCATATTAAATTGTCTTTCCAAAAACATAGTTTTCTCATTCCTCTAGAGAACCAACTCCCACTGAAATGATGGACATATTAAACTCAAGTCCTCTAAGTGTGTAGCACAAAGGCACAATGTTAGGAATCAAAAAACAAAACAATCAAGTGTGATAATATCACACTAAACATTAGAGAATTTTAACGCCCCCAGCTCCACTAGGCTACACGCCTGAAATGATGGACATATTAAACTCAAGTCCTCTAAGTGTGTAACACAAAGGCACAATGTTAGGAATCTAAAAACAATCAAGTGTGATAATAGTAAACATCAGAGAATTTTAAAGCCCCCAGCTCCACTAGGCTAGACACTAGAATAGAAGTGCAAAGTTCTTAATTTTGCACCTCCAAACTTGGGCCATGCTAAGCAAATCCAAACAACAGCAGAGATTACAAGGGCTGATTTCTCCAAACAACATTAGAACGTTGAGCATCCCATAATAGTCTCTTCCCGTGCTAACTTCTAAATGGTACCACTCACTATATCTTAGCAATGGAAAGTTTTCCAATATAGCAGTTGGTCCCATGGATTCAAATGAAAGCTTTTGAGATATTTGTATGAAGTTAAAAAGTGGACAAACTTGTTTCAGTAGAAAGTTTTTCACAAATTCAGCAAGAATTTTGCAGAAAGTCGTAGTTCTATTAGTTGATAGGAACTTCGACCATGGAACTTTCCCAAAAAGTTTTAGCACATTTTAAAACGACCCAAATCACCAAAATTTAGAAAAAAGAGTAAGTCATAACAAAACTTTACCTTGTTGAAAAAAATGCTCATTTAGTTTGTCAGCTTATTAAGTCACTCCATATTTGTACCACTATCACATTTTATGTATTATTATTAAGTTGGGATGCTCTTTTAGCTCCTAATGTGTATTTCTCATTCTCATTTCTTAAATAGGAACCAACCAATAATATTTGTATTCTAGGCTTTTGACCTTTTCCTTTTTGGCATCACCAAAATCTGAATATAAAATCTTTGCTGAAATTGGAATTTTGGTTTGTTGAAACATTGTTTTTAATGTAGATATAGATTCACCATCCTCAAATACCCTTACTGCAACCTGATTTTGCAATGTTAACAATTGATATCTACAATTCAATAAAATCCAAAATGATTATTGCCAAACTTCAAACAAAAAAGCGGATTTCCCCTTGCATTATTTTGAGTGACTTGCCTTATTTTGAGTGACCAGAAAGGTCAAATTCATAGTGTGTATAGACTATGGCATTTCCAACTACTTGATTTGTTCAACACTAGACTAAGGCCAAACAATGATTGCCTGTAAGTGCAGAAACCATCAAAGTTGCAAAAACCATGGCAACCTTTATTTCACATTTGATATGGACAAGATAATTGAGTTCTAACCTCTGACTGTACACAGTTTTACAGAGACGTGACTATGGGATGCACAGCTAAACAAAGCATCCCACCTCTCTGAAGGTAACACATAATTAGTAATAGAGAGTTTATTTCGAAGTAGAGTGACTTGACAGCAGCACAAGGGATAAAATATGTTCCGCATAAATCAAAATTATTAACAGGAACAAACAGTCTACAACCATGCTGGATTCTTCACAGGAGACACAATGGCTTTAACCTGTAAGTAACTTTGGAGACCATAGATACCCTTTTGTCTTCCAGTGCCACTCATTTTAAAGCCACCAAAAGGTATACCGGCATCAAACATGTGAAAGCAATTAACCCAGACTGATCCTACACGTAATGCACGAGTGAGGGTGTTTGCAGTATCTATACTCTTTGTAAACACTCCCGCTGCCAAGCCATAGTGAGTAGCATTAGCCCGTTTTATTACTTCGTCTAAAGTTCTGCACAAGATAGCAGTAAATAGTATGCCACCAAACATAGAATTAGTGTGAAATCAAAAACTTGAATGGTTATCAAAATTTCCATGACAACAAAGAGACACAAATATGGCTAAGTACACATAAAACCCCATCAGAATTTACATGGCAAGAAGCAAAGAACGAAAGGACTATTGGATTTGGAACAGCATAAAAGCTCAATTGGCTTCCTCCAGATCTCTTGTCCCGGTAATATCTGGTTATCACTATGTAAACAATATTTTCTTATCAACCAAGCCATGGAAGTTGAAACTACTACCATATATGCCCTCAGAAAACTTTTGAAGATACAGGCAGCTAAGCTATGTTACAGATAAGGGTTGCATTTCACAAGATGCATGGACCTTTTAACATTACATTCTGAAATCAATATGTTCAATATCAATTCAGCCATCATCTTAACTTACTTGAATTTCATAATTGATTGTATAGGGCCAAATATTTCGTCAGTAGCAATGGGCATGTCATCCTGTTTTTGTCACATACAGAGGCAACATAAGTACTGCAACCTCATTCCTGTAAGCAGTAAAGGAAAATGTGCGCTCAAATTGAAAAGACCCTCACTCCCATTATTTAGGTCTAATTCCAGCAGTTGGAGACAGTAGCATACAAATCCATGAGACTATCATCTCGAATATATATCAGATTAAATCATCTTTGAGAGTTAAAATCCAGTTTAGAATTGAAAAATAAGAACCAAGCCAATAAAAACTAATAGTGTATAAAAGCAATACATGAAAGACTTGTAATTATCCACGAAATGTTATTCCCATACCTGAACTTCTGAGAAAACTGTAGGCATAATATAGAAGCCCTTGGTACCAATTTGCTCCCCCCCTGTTACAAGTTTTGCACCACTCTCTTTCCCAGCCTTAATATAGCTCATAATTTTGTTAAACTGCATCTGGTCAATCTGCACTATTCCAAAAGAAATTCTCAACGATGTTGAAAGAAATTCCCAACAATGTCAAAGCAAGGCCACCCGGCACATTGAAGTATGATGGCACTTGGATATAAACAAGAACACACTCTACAAGAAAAATACCATTTGAACTTGGAAGGATTGCAAAAAACCCTATAATACAATACTTCCCAACATGCTAGCAGTAAGTAAAGTAGTCATGGTTTTGTYGTTTCTACAAGCAAGAAAACTTCACGAGTCAAGCTACTTTGTAAAGGAACAATTGGAGAATGTAGGGGAGAGGGGACGGTACTTGGACACCCAAACTTTAGGGGCATGTGCCATTTACATGGAGCCACTTTAGAATTCCAAATTTTTATCACATATGCATTGTTGGGTGCCTTACATCCATATTTTGTGTTGGGGGAGTGACTTATTCAAAACTAAGTTACCAGGAAATGGATACGGATATAGATTCACCAGATTTTTGAAAGGCCGGAATCTGGATACGGCGGGAAAACACACGTACAAAAAATATACTAATATTTTTTAAAATTTAACATATTCAAAGTTAAGAAACAAAACCATTCATGAATCACAACATTAGAACTGAAATCATTAGATAATTTATAAATCTGAAGACCGAAATCATGATGCCTCATGCCTCATGCCTCATAGAAAAAGGATAATTGTAAATACAAAATCGAGTGTCTAGTCAATGATCGCTCTATTGATACAATAATGTAGAGTAGGTCTAACTACATATCTTGAAATGGGTCTACATCCTCATCATCTGAATATTTCAACTCTACCTCATGATCAACCAGTCATCTTCCTTGAAATCTGCCTGAAAGGCTTAAAGATTTCCAGCTAGGTAGTGATGGTTAATGAATTCCGTACACTGCTTGACAACATGCTAAAGTCTATGTATCATACTGTTCTAAGAAGAGACTTCACCTAGAGTTGGATGGGATTGATCTAATTAAATTATTAATGACACAGCTATCCTGTGTACACAGCCTACATGCTATAGGTAATTAATAACTTACCTATACAACTATACAGCCTACAGATTAATAATAAGTAATCTAACTAAAAGTCTAAATAGAATATCTGCTGCTTAGGGTTTCAAACAGGTGGAACACATCCTTAACTTTTTTTTAAAAACAAACTAAAACTCTAATGTTATTTGCTTGGGATCCAGCCTGTGAGGGCACAGGATCCATTTCAGTGGGCATGGGATTCGTTTCCAAGCTTGAAGGATCTATTTCTGTGATGGATCCGCATCCGCATCCATATCCATATTCATATGGAACCACAGACCCAGCCGCAACTCCAGGAGGATCTAGTAACATAGGTTCAAAATGGTGCCATGTCAGCAATGAAGTTCCAAGGTGTCCAAAATAGCTCATTTGAAACCCCGGATCAATGGTTGACAATTAAATACACTAGTGGTTGATCGGTGTACTTGTCATGAGGTGGATGTGACTTGAAGGAAATTTAAAATTTGAAGATATTAACTTTATTTAAAAATGTAGAAATTTGGTTTTTGTAATAAATATTTTTAAAAAAATGTAAATATTATTTTAACATTAATGCCTTCAACAATGACATGCACATAAAGGCACTTTATGAACAACTTATGATAGCTAGTTTTTCAAGAAATAGTTATAAATGCACCCAAGCTTGGGGTCCACCCCCACAACTTCCCTCACAACTATTGGACCCCGCTCAACTTCTGGGTCCTCTCCCCTAATAAATGATGACAATGGCTCTGATGAACAT
Source organism: Picea sitchensis (assembly GCA_010110895.2). Classification (NCBI taxonomy): domain Eukaryota; kingdom Viridiplantae; phylum Streptophyta; class Pinopsida; order Pinales; family Pinaceae; genus Picea; species Picea sitchensis. Next base: position 30,945 of record SNQJ01S0073105.1, on the reverse strand, counting down.
TAGCATGGTACAAGTGCAATGAAAATTCAAGGACAAAGGATAAGTCAAGGTCTCAATTAAAGAGTCATCCTTCCGCTCCTGCTGCAGTAAACCTATAAGTATTAATAATAACCAAGGGAATTTTGCAGCAACTACAAGAAATAACATACCATGGTGTTAAACATTTTCTTCAGAAGAACACATTTCCTAGAACATTTCCAGACAAGAATCTCCTTCTCAAGTGTAGTGACCCTTATTTCTCTTTTTGCAGTGAACCAGGATGACATTGGATTTCAAAGTAAAAATAAGAAGCTGACTATGTTATTCAAAAATGACCTATTTATGTATCAGGTGTTTGAATATTGGGCTTTCAATTGCCTACTCATTATGTATAGACTAGCATCTTATGTTTGTACAATAACAGGATTCCAGAAACCTGAATATCATGCTATAACATGCAATTGGGAAACCAGATCCCAATTAGACAGTACCATTCAAAGTCTAAATGAACAACATACAGCATGGATTTTCTGTTTATCCCTATTTTCTCCATTTTTCCATTAGCTATTCAATGCTTCAATGATGACCAGAAAACAGCCTACCTGAGGACCTTGTTCGACACCTTTTTTAAAGGGATCACCAACAACACGACTTAAACACCGTGCTTTTGCCTTTTCTACAAATTCATCATGGATACTCTCATGTACAAAGGTTCGTGATGCAGCACAGCAGCATTGACCCTGCAGAAAAGCAGTGGCTTGATAAACATGTCAAAATATTTAATGCCATGCCAAAGATTAAATACTCATGAGAGATGCAACTCCTTGCCTGGTTGAAAAATAATGCAGAGTGTGCAAGCTCGACAGCCTGATCAACATCAGCATCTTCACATACAATAAATGGAGACTTCCCTCCAAGTTCCAATGTCACTCGCTTAAGATTGCTCTTTGAACCTAACTCTAGTACTGCTTTACCGGTTTCAGTTGATCCTGTGAAAGCAAGCTGGACCAAAAAAGAGCTGAATCAGTCATCCACAAATGCTATAGTAGGTTTAGCCTACAAGTGCATATAGATATCATAGATGTATGCATAGAGAACTCTCATAAAGAAAAGGGAAGGATTTAAATTGATCAAACCTTTAGAATGCCTAGTAGTAACTGTTGCCTAAAGTACTTATATTGTATATGAAAATTGTACAAGTATTCTTAAAAATGATGGCATTGACGAACTGGTGACAAACCTTTGTTCCTTGATATGGAAATCAAAACCAATCAAAATTTGAAGAGACAGTATCATGGTAACTTAAAGCATTAAATAATACAGCAGGGGCACTACTTGCCTTTCTGGTTATTATGGATGGGTGGTTTCCCTGTCTAAAGGCCTTTATTATGTTATGGAAGAAAACAGCTATTTCAATTTTTATTGCAAAGGGAACCAATTCAACTCAATTACAAGTGACTAGGACAACCTTCATTCAACAACAATTGAAGGTTTTGGAAGCATTTAAGAAAAACTCAGATGATATGCCCTTCCTCAATATACATACCAAACATCCACTGCAATTAAGTTGTGCTGTGTGATTTGTCTTTCTACTCATAGATAATTCCCACTTGCAAGAAACCAGAGGTCTTTGACTCACAATGCTCCCTGTTACACCTCATATTTTAGGAGGTTCCACATTGTGATTTTCATCACATTAATGGCAATTTGCTGCTGGTTCCTTGGAGCTTTTGGATTGACTTGGGGGAGAGCTTCTTCTCATTGGAATTGGAGGTATTTGGTTTGGGGAAGTCTCACTTCTCCTTGGTTGGATGGTTGTGCTTGCTGGTTTGGCGGTCTTCTCACATGTGCTTTCCTTGTTGATCACCCCTTGGTTGCATATTTGATGGTTGTGGAGCATGCTATCTCATTATGGTATAGTATATATGCTTAGCTTGGATATGGATGATGGTTCTAGCCCCCCAAGGGGTTAGATGATGGTGTTAGGAGGTAGATGTTTCATGACATTGCTGGAGTTTCCTAGTGACTTTTTCATGGTATGCTGACGTGATAATGTTGGTTTGTCCCAGGAGGGGGTATTCTACATGGTCCTCAAAATCGTGATCTAAAGCTTGGAGCTCAACCTACTAAAAACAGAAAGTACCTACATGATCCCCAGAAAAAGTGTCATCGAGCTCTGAATCATGCAAGGACCAATACTGTATGCTCAAAACTATGATATGAGTATCGAGTCACTGTCTCCTTAAAAGTAGGGCACCTGCTAAAAATAACAATCTCTCTCAAATCCATGTGATATTGTGTAAGTTCTATCTTCGAAGCAAAAACAATCACACACCAGTCCTGTGCCTATCTCCGATGGGAACCAACCTCTGTCTCACACAAGTACTAACTCTAGGAAAGATCTCTAAATGCCAGCCCAAATAGTCTATGCTGGCTCTTAACAGTCTGGATCTCCGAGGGAGAAAATCCATGGGTTCACACACCTAATAAGGTTGGATGAAGGCCCTCCCATATTCAAATTTGCCAACTCACATGAAGTCCTGGGCCAGTGTGATGCTTGAAGGGGATACTGAGGTGAATTGTTTACATGGCTTACGTCTTAAGTAACAACTTACTTTGCATGATTAAAGGACTAATATTTCTTATGAACATCAGTTTACCTTGTCTTATACTCTGCTTTATTTTGGATGGCCCTGACATGGTTCTTTGAGGGACATCTTGGGCTTTCACTCGGGACGTTGTGCCCTTGTTGCAAGACTTTGGCACGTGTGATGCAAAGCAATGAGTCATCCAGTGACTTGCGACCTTCTGACATGATCTCTCACATCCTCAGAATCTTGGACGATGGAAAGATGGGCTTGGTTTGAGTAGATTTGGTCATGATGGCACACAGATGGGCTGAAATCCCACAAG
>SNQJ01S0073104.1:0-37837 GCA_010110895.2 Picea sitchensis | reverse complement strand
AAAGGAGGGGTAGGGGTACTATTCAACGGAGGAAAAATCATAGCAAAGAAACTCTGCCAAATTGCCAAGTCCATTTTGTCCCAACCCTTTAGCCTTGCCTCAAGCTTTAGGAGAAATTCAAGCAACAACAGTTGGAGGACAAAAGAAGAGGAGGAGCCCAGGATCAAGATCGTGGAACGGTGGTCGGTCTCTATAATCATTGTAAGTTGGTTCATATTGAGATTAATGAAAAAGATACTTTTCCCGTCCCGAATACATGAGTCTCATATGTTTTGTTTGATTTATGTTTAATCTCTAACCCTCTAGTAGATCAATAGCATGCATGCATAGTTTTGTCTTGATTGCAGGATCGCTTTTTGGAAGGAGCAGCAGCAGCAAGAGGATAAAAGCTCAGCGGAGGATCTACTTCAACCGTCGATAAAAAGGTTAGTCGATTCTTCCCATGTTTGCCTGAGAAAAAGGGTTTTAGGTTTGGGTAGGAGGTTAAAAGTTATTTCTTAAATGGTCATGATCTGTGTACAAGTTTAAAGCCCTAGCTTGTTATTCCGTAGGGTAGAATACCCCACAACACCTGACTCCACAGGTAAGTATACGTAGGTAGGCATTTTTCATGTATTATACCATTTGCATTTCATGTTAGTTTGCTTCCTCGCTTGCATATTGATTGTTTTATTTCAGTCGTATACATATATATATTGCGGGGTGGAAATACCACCCCACCTTTGTTACTGATGCCACTTTCGAGTATGAGTAGGTTTGCAGGTTATGCCAAAGATGTTGAGGTTCTCATGCACTCTACGATGAGAACATGTCCCAGAGTTGGAGCTAGATGTTATCCCCAATTTCATGGGATAACTAGGAGATCATGTCTCGAGGCCCATAGGTCCTAGACATGGAGTACCAAGAGTAGTATTGACCTGAGCATGGCCCTGGAGGGTCCATCTTTCTTCTCTTTCATCAGACTTGTCTTGTCAGCAACAGCAGCATCCATCACCTTCGGCTTGGACTTGTATCAAAGAAGACTCTTGCACCATGAGGTAATTGGTCCAGGTATCATGGCATGTGTCATATTTGATCATTATAACCTTTAGATATATGCATCAAATTCCTTAGAGGACAGGATATCTAACGAATTCTTGGATCTTACATTAACCCACTTGACCATGGTTGGACAATCCTCAACCTCATGACCAATAAATTTACAACAAAGACAAATAAGACCTACACTAGGGCATTCCTTAGCAAGATGTCTCAGTCTTCTGCAATTATAACACATTGTCAATCCTCTCTTTCTTTTAAATCATCCCCAATGTTTCCTGTACTGGGCACTGGGATCATAGTCTTGGACCTTCAATCTGCAAATATTCTTTCTAGGTTTTTGCATCCACTTGTTAGTCCAAAAATATTTTCTATGCATAGTAATAACATATATTTCACTATCTCTATCAAATTTATTCATATCAAATCTTTCTTCTGGTTGTGCCCTGGTTTTCAGACTAGGAAAAAATCTATCAAACATACCCAGATTCATATTTTCGAAGCAAAAATTTCCACTTATTTTACCTTTACCAGAGAACAAAGCTTTAAGATCTTACCTCTTTTCTTCAGATCTGGTTCCTTTCTTAGCATAGAGCTTCACAAGCTGAGTAGAATACTGCGCACTACAACAATAGATCTACGCATAGAGCTTCCTCTTTTCTTCAGTTCCCAACAATCATAGTTTCAGTCCCGGCAACAAAACCATTTGTTGGCACAGGGCCAGACCTAGGGTTCAATGCTTCAACAATGCACCAACAAAACCCTAACTACTGACCCTTTTGGAAACACCTGTGAAGTAGATGAAGTCTCACCTGAGGTAGAGGCAGGGGGGGTTGTAGGACTTAGGTGTCTACAACCAGGCTGGGACACAGATATGTGATTACAATACTTAATAGATCACTTAGCCAATCAATATGCATTAGTTCATAAGTCTTGTTCACATCACAGATTAAACCTTAATTACATATCAGCGCAGTAGAAACCAAGATCAAGTACTTTCAATCACCTAGCACATAAAATTTACTCAAATCTAACAATCAAATATCATAAAGCACTAAGCATCCACGGATCTATCTATCATACATCAAGATCAATGAACTAAGCAAATAAACACATAAAAAATGTGAGCAACATTGCACAAATCACATTAGAACACAGGATATATGTGGTTCACCCCAATTTGGGGCTACATCCACCAACTTCTTCTTCTCCTCTTCATTGATCTTCAATCTTTATACATTCTTCAACTCCTGTGCATAAAGCCACAAAGTGCAACTTCGTAGAGGACAGGAGATCTGCGCGCAGCCCGCCAGATCCTCCTTCCCAAAATCAGGTCAAGGCACATAGCCAACTCCTTATTAGCACAAAGTCTTACACATTATGTGCACAAAGCCTCTTACAATTACTTGCACTAATCCAAAACAACTCAATACAGCACTTAGCTAGAACTTTTACATATTCTTGCACAAAGCCAACATGGACATCCTTCACTCTAAGTCCTATCTACATATTTATATATTACAAAAAGGCCTAAACATGGGTAAACCCATGGGCCAACATCCCATACCTGTTACATAAACCCTAAAAGCCCAAAAATATCGTAAAATAGGTGATATCCCGTAATCCCAGCTCCGCCTAGGTGCTCCATCATCGACCAGCCTGTCGAAGTCCCAAAAATGGTCAAACACGACCAATGTTTCCTCAAAACTTGGTCAAGGGCCAACAGTGTTGATGAGAGAAAAATTGCAACTGGAGGACGTTATATTCTATACAACTTTCATATCATTTTAATTTAGTATTCTAGACATTCCTTCTTCATACCTTGAAGGATTTTTGACGACTGGGAATGAAATTTGACAACATCTCTACACATTTGTACAAGGAAACCTCAGAATCCTTTGTGAGTGGTGTACGAAAATTTGTACAAGGAAATTTGGGAGTTGGCATGGTTTGCGGTATCTACTATGAAAAGTAAAATAAAATTCCACATAGATATTCTATACAATGTGAACAACATTGACCATGTTCAGGAAAGTGTTTTTGAAGGAAAGTCGGATGGTGGTTTGATGACATTCAAGCACTACCAAACCAACAACATACATGTGACTGTGGAAGATCCCTTAGAAGCTATGAAGGGACATGGAATCTTGATGATTCAAAGCACATAGAGATGTAATAAGTTGTAGATAGACATTTGTTTTGAACAACAACATACCATTCATTTTTTAGCAATAGATTGTGAGCAAATGTTGAAGGAATCCAATCCTATCATTTGTGAATAGCTAATAGTATTGTGATAGTGAAACATCTAGAAAGTATTTGGCATCTTTTTAATAAGTAGAAAAAGGATCAATTCAGAAGAGTGATGGTAAAAAAAAGAAGACTCGGCAATTACAACAAGAAAATATAGTACATTCACAAGGGGATTGTTTTAGAAAACTACAAGAGAAAGCACAGTCTAAGGGGGAGCAACACAACAAAAGTAACTATGCAGAACAATATGAAGCATATTCCCATCAATTACCACTACCTTAGAAGAACAGATAGTCGAACTAAGTGTCAAGCTAGAATACATTTCTACCAAGGAAAAATTTGCATATACTTTTACCAAACCTCTTCCCAAAGAAACATCTGAATATCTCAGACAAAAGCTAGGAGTGATATCCTTTTCATATTGTCAACAAAGAAGCATGTATCAAGGGGAGCATACCTTTTCCATTGATGTCAAAGGGGGAGAATTACAGAAAGTGGGAGAGTTACAGACAGAGGGGGGAGAATTATAGATATGGAGAGTTGCATACAAGGAAGAATTATTTCTATTTTTGGAGGATTACATGTTTTTGAGTACATGGTTTCCATCAATGACAAAGGGGGAGATTGTTGAATTAATTATTGTTATTTATGTCAAAGGTAAGTAATTATTCAAATAGAAATGTGATTTTAGTAAATACAAAAGTGGAAAAGTTAAGTGGAAGTGGAGTTTACGTAAAAGTGGAGTAAAAATGAAAGTGGATTAAAAAAAGAGAGGTAAAAGTGAAAGTGGAGTTTACGTAAAAGTGAAGTAAACATGAAAATGGATTAAAAAAGGTAAAAGTGAAAGTTCACATGATATTTTCATATAGATTTAAAACCCATGGTGGTATTTTACCCTTAGTATATTAAAAAGTGAATTAAAAATTAAAAAGGGGGGAAATTAATTGTTATTTAATAAAAGTCCTGATTTTTCAATTGAACATGAATTTTCATGTATATCTTATGGAAAAGTATAAATGGAGAAGAGGGTTATGAGAAAAATGTGTTTGTGGGTGAAAATTTAATATTATTATGAATACCATTTGAGGACTGATGATTGAATATCATTCAAGGAGCGATGACTAAATATTAGTTAATATCAGATCCGGTGTTCTAGAAAATAGATCTACCATTCTAGCAAGAAAAACTTGTAAAGGCATATTTGAGGAAAATTAGAAGAAGAAGTAACAAGATCTTGTGAAAGAAGAAGTAGCAAACATGGAGCAGAACTGGTGAAATTAGAAGTAGCAAGAAAATTGCATATTTGGAGGAAAAAAAAGGGAGTATTGAATGATCTAGTGAAAGTAGAAGTAGAAAGAACAATGTGGATTTGGCGTAAGAAAAAGGAGCAAGTGATCTTGAAAAAATAGAGGGGATCGATGTCTCTAGTAGGTCGGTGCCTAAAAATATCAAAGGGATCGGTGTCTCTTGTAGGTCAGTGTGTTGGTTTACTAATCTATTATGTCTGATTTTGTATTGACTCAGGGTTCATGTCTGTTCGAGTTTCCAACAAAGCCTCTAAAACTATTGGCCCTCCTGGTAAACCAGAAGGAAATGTAGTGCACAGAGTACCCTAATCCATCTCACCCAAGATACCTTTAATGGGTGGCTGTAAGACTCATGTGTTTATAGTGCAAGATATGAGAACTGTATATTGAACCGTTATTATCACTTGTAACCATAATGTACTGATATTTGTGAATAAGCAAGAAATATAGCAACTCATTCAATAAGCATAAAAATAACTACTGAAGACAACAAAGATATGCATGCATTCATCACATAACACATATGTTACCATGGTTCACCCCCTCCTAGGCTACGTCCACAAAGATTTGGCTCTCAACTCTTTTATTATAGTGATTATGTCGCAATAGCATCGTACGCTTACAATTCTCCTCGTTGGGTAATATCTATATGAGGTGGAATAGATCGCACCAGGATCCTCAGCCTGCAATATAACCCTCAAGATATACCCTCCTTCATCTTCTCTAGCTCAACAATCTACAAAATTAGGTAATACAACAAACTATTACCTAACCGCTCGCTACAATACTTCTCTCTGTAATGACACTAGTATCTCTAATAAAAATCTAACCCGGTCTCTAATAATAATCAACCAACCCCTTATGATACCTAAGTATCTATATTTATACATTTATGGATTTTCATTCATTTACAACACATTACCAAAACCCTAACCCTAACATTGTTAGGTCTTCCCTGCATGTGAGCATGTTGTTATACCTTCCAGCTGTCGCTTTCCTTGTGCATGCTTTCTTTCCCAAAATCGCCTTTCTTTTTTGCTTTGGACTACCTCTAAAAGGCCCCCAAAACTAACATGTATCTTGTCCCGAGCCACCTAACCTTTGTGTGCTTCCTCGATCTCCTTGGTGATCACCTGGAAAATTTCTTTAAGCTTTGTTGCCTATGTCTGCAACTGCGTAGTTTTCTCCTTGAGTGTGTCCACTATCTGGGTTGTAATTTCGTCACTGACCATTTTTTCACACTCTTCCTGGGTCTATGCTATCTGTGTATTAGCTTCCTCTATATGTAATAGGACTTCTACTACCTTCTCTTGCAGTGGTTCCATTTGAGCCTGTTGCTCTTGTTTCTGTGTTTGCGCAGTGGTGAATTCTGCCTGCAATTTCTTCATGTCCTGCACCTCTTTGACGCATTCTGTGATGGCCATTGTTTTCTTCCTCTACTTGAGGTCTTGGATCGATGCATTGATCCTTTCTTCTTCCTGGTCCCACCTTTGGACCTACTGATCCTCCTCTAACTTTTTCCAAAGCTGTGCTACTTTATCAAATAAGTCGGTTGTTGTGATGACCTGTTGTTCTATCTCCTACACTAGCGCTACTGCTTCCTTCTTCCTTTGCTCCTTCACTACTGGCGGAGTAGTGGGTGTGAGTTTTTCTTCGAGATTCTCGATCTCCTTCTGGTATTGATCAATTGCCTATGTAATCTTATCAATCTGTTCTGCTGCTATGATTTCATCCCCCTACGCGGCCTTTGGAATCATCTCGTAAGTTCCTGCCACTTTCTGCTCCAATCCTTTCCTATGCTCTTTTTCCTCTCAGGTCTTGAACTTAGCCTGCTCATAGACTATTTCCAGTGCATCCCGCTTCTTTGTTGCCTGCTACAATTCAACTAAGTCTTTGCACGTGCAAGACTGTACCTCATGGTTTACACTAACCTGCAACTTGTGTAGTTGCCTGGATGCCATTCGCGTCAACACCAGTTGGATTTGAGCTAAGTCTTTTAGGGGTGTCTCCCCACGATATTGTCTATGCACATCATACTAGGTGTGATGTGGAATGTTGTGTTCAACTACAGTATTGCATCGACTAGATGTTGTTATTCTTCTTCCACTCTTTCCTTTGTCTGTAGTGCTGCTGACTCTGTTCCCATGTTTTTTCCTGCTATGTGTACTTCCTCCATTCATTTGAGGAGTTGTCACATGTCTACCAGCTCCTCCTGAATCCTATCCCTATGGTGCACAACATTGTCAAAGTACTCAGCTATATAATCCTGGACCATTCGGGCTATCATTTCTCCATCATCCTATGTGATCATATAATCTAGAGGTGTTACTTGTGCCTTCATATTCTTGTGCACTCCTCCTATTTGTGTGTTTGTCCTCTTATTCCCACCTAGTTCCTATGGGTTGGGACTTGGTGCAGTCCCTTGCGCGGTCTGGGTCTATTTTTGTTGTTCTTTGGTTGGTGTGTATTATCCTTCTTCCCCTTCTGAGTCCTCATCTTCGTTGTGCCTTCGTTTGTTTGCTATGTCTTTGTCTGGCCCATCCTCTGTTTCTTAGGCACTGGGACTTCTTGAGGCTGTGTTTCTCCCTTCCCTGCCTCTTCTTCCATTGTACTTTCCAGCAATTCTTGGGAGAGCATTGGAATCTCCATTCATCCTCCCATTCTTTGATCACCATGTTGATGTCACCCTCTGTGATACAGTAGCACATCTATAGCCATTGTTTATCAGGATCCTTCCATGCCTGTATCCAAATTGTATGTCGTGTGGCCTTGAAGTTGGTGATGTCCCTATACCGCGCGACAATTTTTAGTGTCATTCTCCACATGTTGCTAATGGCTTCCTACAGGTCACGTAGGTATCCTTCAAATATAGAGTCGTTCATCCTTGGGTCTAAGTATACTCTCTTGGAAAAATCCAGAAATTTGTCTGTGTCTGCTACATTGTGGTCTGAGTATTTTAACTTGTCAATCTTCCCTAACAATCTGGATTCCACTCGTACCCCATCTGGTATGCGTGGTATAATGATTGTTGTGACAGTTTGCTTACAAGGTGACCTAGGTACTTGTTGCTTGTATTTCTTCAGCAGTGGTTGGCTTGAGGTTCCAGCAGCTGTTGTTTGTTCTTTGGAGTACCCTTCTGGCCAACCTGTGACCTCCTCTACTATTCCTTCCAATGGGTGATCTGACATGGTGGTTTGAGACTCGTTAGGATCAATTTTTTCTTTCTTATTTGTCATTGTTCCATTGAATTTCGAAGTTTCTTTAGTGTTCTCTTGTTGTGCCTCCTTCAGGGCTTATGCATCTTGGCTCTACTACTCCTGTACCTCTATCAATCTATCTATATTCGTTCCCTCTGGTGATGGTTGGTGGATTTCTTCCACTATAGGTCTAGGGTTCACCATTGTTGTGTCTGGAGATGGGATTTCATCGACATTGACGATATCCGATGGTTGTTGTTCACTTTATTGCAACTGTACCCATGACTTGGTTTGAACTCTGGTTGGTCTGGCACTTTGGCTTGCTTCTGCTTGATTTGGTGGTGCCATGGAAGTGATTGTCGAACGTTTCCTGAGTTTGGATGGTCGAAGTGACCTATGTGAACTCGGTTATGTCCTCCTTAGCCTCTATCTCTCTATTTTTGTTCTCTTTTTGCAAATAGAGTCTTTGCTCCCGCATCTGTGTGTTGTATAGACATCCCCTAAATCCTGTCGAGGACACTTCCTTAATTTTGGGTTCAATGTGTTGATACTGAGAGGGGGGTGAATCAGTATCCAGTACAATTTAAGAACCTTTTTCAACTTATACTTAAACCGTTCAATTATATCCAATGAGAAATGAACAATAGTATAACAGTTACACCAATACACCACAATACACCATGCACAATATATGAGAAATAATCAATAGTTTTTGTTCAAGGGAGTAATGACTTCCAAGGTAGCTTCAACTTCCAAGTAAATGGAGGGATAAACCTCCAAGGAAGATACAATCCTCAATATTAAGAGATTTGAACTCTCTATCCTTGCCCCTTCCTTCCACCCAATAATATATGAGGGTGTCTAAAACTTTACATTAAATCATCACCATCAACCAATCATCATAGAACACGATAATGCTTTAAAGGGACTTCTTCAATTTCTGCAATTATTCAATTCTTGGAGTACTCAGTCCTGTAGATAATGTTACTCAATGTATTCTCAAAACTCCTCTAATTTTTCACTCCTTGAATCCTCCCCAGAGGTTATAGAAGAATGGTAGACTTTATTCAATTACAGTGCAATTGAGAGACCAACTTGTACATCATGCCCCCCCACTCAATATTTAACATCTGATTCTGAGAACTCGCACAAAGAAACTAAAGTCCGTACTATTTCCAATGGAAGTGGTCCCTACTTCATTTGAGTCTGTATGAAAAGATATGATTGTTTTACCGAATACTTGTTTATTGACTAGTTTAAGGGTTGGTCACAAACCCTATATTCCGCGGAGTGTATCTCCATGAATTATAGCGAATCAAGAGCTGAGGAATTTTTACCATGGGTACCTTGATATGTCTTCTCAATGATACCATAGTGATTTCACCATCTGAATCGTTCTAGAAAAAATTATAGCAAAATGGTGAGATGACCTGAAAATAACATGCCTTAGAACACATCGCAAAGAGACTTCATCCTCCCTTGAGAATCCGACCTTCTTTTGCTTCTTATTCCCTATGAAATTCGACTTGTATCAAATGGATATTATAATGATATTTATTTATACCATTTATGTGTCACTTGCTTTTAACATTGGGGGCCGACATGACACTTTCTTGTTTTGTAGCCAATTATTTTTCTTTAATTATTTTCGGAATTTCTACATGTACTTCCTTTTTCCATTCACTTTGTCATCTTCAAAAATTCATTTCTCCTCAATACATGAGGATCCATGTGGCGATTAGATGCCACATACCAGCGGAAATAGCATGATGTATACTATACATTCATGGGTTTTGTATATGCATGTGCATTTTCCTTCATGTCCAAATACCTTTATCAATCTTGGGTCCAATCATGTCCAAATACCTTTATCAATCTTGCGGTCCAAAACCCATGACTAGGGTTGACATCAATGACAACAATCAATCTTCCAACACAATGCACCTCTGGTTATTTTGCAATTTCCATTACTCTGCCTTGCCAACTCTAGTAGGCGCGATTAATGTGGCATCCCATTGGTCCTTTCTGCCTGACTCCAACTTTTCGTACTGCTTTTGTTGTTTTTCTATTTCTCGCTTGTTTTCCTTTGTATGTGATCATTGTTCTTCTCCTCACCAAGTTTTTATTCCTATGTGTGCATGATATTTTGGATTTCGACGTACTTTGCCTTTGTTGGTATTGTTTAATATTATTTGGGGTTTTTTTTTTTTACTGCACGATGGGTGGTTGATTGTCCTTGTACAGCTTCAGTCGGATCCCATTGACCATCCCTCTGATTTCTGAAATTTGTGCCTGATAAGTCTCTCAACTATACAACTCCTCCTTCTGTGACAGATTTTATTTTGTACGGTCCTAGACAATGCATTATGATATTTCTTGGGTGATGAAAATATTTGTTGTCATACATTAATACTAGATCTCCTTCCTTGGAAGGTTTCTTCTTGATGTGTCTATCATGCCAAGATTTGTCCCTTTCTTCCTGAACTTGTTGGTGGATCCCTTCTAATATCCGATCTTACTCCATGGTCATTAACTAGTTTAGTCTCTCCTGAACTGTGCCTCACGTTTTCATGTGTGTGATGGATGCTATGTGAAATCTTGGTACTAAAGATTCTAATGTCACCACTACTTCTTGGCCATAGACCAGTTTAAATGGCGTGTGCCCTGTAAAATTTTTGCACGTAATCCTATAGGCCCATAACACTTCTGGTACTTTGAGGTCCCAGTCATCCCTGTTGACGTTACATATATTTGTCAGTGCATTCTCCAAGATTTTGTTAAATGCTTCCACTGTGCCATTTGTCTGTAGGTTATATGGTGTGCTCTTCTTATGATGGACTTCAAACTCTTCATTCATAGCACTGATAGTGTTGTTTATGAAGTGTGTGCCCTGATCGCTCATCAAAATTCTTGGGCACACAAATCAAGTGATTACCTGTTTGAATAGAAAGTGTGTTGTTGTCTTTCCACTGGAATCCTTCACTGGTGCAACTTCTACCCATCTTGTTAGGTACTTCGTCACGGTGATAATGTACCTAGCTCCTGTTCTTCTTTCTAGTGGGTTTATTGGTACCACAAAGTCTATATCCCACATATCAAATGCCTTCAATGTTACTTTCGGTCGTAATGGCATATCATCCCTTATATTGGGTTTACCTACCCTTTGACATACATCGCATCTTTGACAGTACTCCTTCGAGTATCTGTGAATCGTCGACCACCATAGTCTGGCACGCAATACCTTCTATGCGATAGCTTTGCCTGCATAATTCTCTCCTGTTATTCCCTCATGGGCTTCTGTTAAGACTCTTGGTATTTCATTCTCTAGAACCTACCTTCGCAAGATGCTATTTGTGCCCATTTTGTATAAGTGTCCTGCAATCAGTTGATAGTCGGCAACGTGGACTACCAGGTTTTTATTTTGCACGGTGTTATATTCTTGTGGCACAGTACCTGTTCTCAAGTACTGAATGATATATGTGAAGTGTTCATCAACGATCTGAAATGAGAATAATTGTGCATTTAGGAAGTTGTCTTCTAAGTTTGTCAGTTCTTCTCCATTTGTGACTCTTGATAGGTGGTTAGGTCCTGCATTCAATTTTCCTAGATTGACTATTACTTCAAGGTCAAATTATTGCAATAGAAGTAACCATCGACATATTCTCCCCCCCAACACTGACTTGTTGACTAGGTATTTTAGGCTGAGTGATCTATGAACATCTTAAAGTGTTTCCTCAATATGTCTAAACTTTTGCAGTGCGTAGACCATAGCTAGACCTTCCCTCTCTGTAGTGTTGTAGTTCTTATCTGATTCTGATAGTTTCCTACTTTCAAATGCTATCGAGTGATCCAAATCTCCCGCTCCTCGATACGCCAAGATAGCTCCAAGTGTTATGGTTGATGCATCTACATCCACGTGGAATGTCTTTCCCAGTCTGGAAATACCAATATTGGTGCGGTGACCATATTTTCCTTCAAGGTTTCCAGACCGTGTTGACACTCGTCGTTCCATTGAAACTTTCTATCCTTTCTTAACATCTTTTCCATTGGTGTAGTAATCTATGCATACCCTTTGATAAATTTCCTATAGTATCATGTGTGTCCCAACGTCGCTCTGAGCTGACGGACTATTTTTGGAGGTGATAACTTAACAATTACTGCAATCTTTGTAAGATATACTAATAAACCTTGTTTGCATACGATATGGCCCAATATGCATTTCCTTATGTTCAATGATATCTGTCATTTTCTACATCTTTCTAACATTAGTTGTAAGACTTCTACATGGTATTTCAACAAACTGTAAACTATCCAATCATCCAAGTATACTTCTAGGAACTGATGGATGAATTCTTTAAACACAGTGATGAATACTCTGGAGAATATTGTTGGTGCATTCTTTAGTCCAAAAAGCATGATTTTGTAATGGTAAGATCCCCATTTTGTCGCAAACGTGGTCTTGTATCTGTCTTCCTGTGTGATCTTGATCTGATGGTAGCCTGAGAATCCATTAGTAAATGAGTAAGCTTCATGTCCTGCCACGTTCTCTAACACTTCATCTGTGAAAGGTGTAGGGAATGGCTCATGTATGTATGCATCATTCAACTTGCTCAAGTCGGTGCATATCCTTATTCCTCCTTGTTTTTTTTTCCTGTACTACCATCGGGCTTATCCATCTTGATTCTTCGACTGGTTCTATGATTCTGGCTTTGAACATCATGTCGATATCAAATTTGAATTTCTTCTTATATATTGGGTTCATTCTATATGGTCGTTGTCTGATCGATCTCACTTCAGGTCTGAGTGGTATCTTCATTTCTCCTAGCTGTCCAGCTATACCCTTCATCTCTATAAATGTTGTAGGAAACAAGTTGGTGTATTCTGTTATAACCCTATAATTTATAGAATCAACTAAAGACTAGAAATTCATTCCTTTATTGTAATGAAGGATGCAAACATTGTTTCATTCTGCAAATTGATTTGAAGAAAAAGAAAAGAAAAGAATAAATGAGAAAAGAATAAAAGAAGGCATAAAAGAAAAATAAAATCCCCATGCACTAACAATGACTTGGTCCATAATGTTCAATCATGGTCAAGTCCTTTTAAATTGATGTTGATAGGAATAGTGAATAAGCTTGACTAAACTGTTTAATATTAGTCAAGTTAATAGGTTAGCTAGTGAATAAATTTGACCAAACCACCTAATCTTGGTCAAATAAGCCTAGGGTAGAGTATTTTCTTAGTCCAATAGTTTAATTTGGGCTAAATGTTGTAGATAAGTAGGCGAGAATATAGGTTAGTTGATTTGGTTTCAATAAAACATGCATGATGGTCGAGCTAGGTTCATGTCCTGATGTTTGAAAGTGTGTTTATCCAATCCCATGGTGTCGAGCAACAAAGAAAGAAGGGGAAAAACCCCACAAAAGCATTAAACCTTAGTTCCCACTACTTATGTGACTTCGCGCTGACAGATTAAAGTTTGAGAAAGAACCCACGACTAAAACACCAACACCCAGATCTATGGCCGAGATGTAATTCTGGACCCCCCCCGTCCGTTCTTTTAATGGAGGGGGGGGGTCTGGAATGTTGGTTAACAGGANGGGGGGGGGGGTCCGAAATGAAGTGGTTTTTCCAGGTGGTCCCCACCATAACGTGGCACACATTGACTGCATTAGAGCCTCTCTACTCCAAAACCACTTACCATTTACCACCCTTCTGACATACCGTTGCCGCCTGGTGACATCACACTCCACTACCGCCCCCTACGGGTCCTGTCTCATAACTCCACCAATTCTCTCCCCCTAGTCACCCATCACAAACCACCTCACATCTACCTTCACCCCAATCAACGCAACCCATGTCACCCTTTAACACCCTTCATCCGTCCTTCACCTGCCATATCACACTTAAAACGACCCATTGGCCATTTATTACAGGCTACCTATCTGTTAGCCTATGAACCTATCACCCGCACCCAATGGATACCCGTTCACTCAAAACCATCCCCGTTTTTTCCATTTGCACATTATTCACTCTCTCCGTACACCAGACGATCATTTTCCACTTTTGTTGATCCAGTCGTTGACCTAACCATAGCCATCACCCGCTAACGTTTTTTGTTTAAATTGCAGGTATTTTTCGCAGTGATGGTGTCCAAATCTAAAAGAACAAAAGCCGAGGAAAATCTGTTCCTCCCACCTCCTGTCGACCTCGACAGGATCCCATTAGCTGATAAGGATTACTTAATCTCATAGGCAAGGTGCAAATTTAACTTTGCGGAGTTACAGTCATGGTTTAAAGATACATTCATAGATCAAAGCGATGAAATTGGGCTCTGGGAGTCCAATCTTCCTCTTTATCTATTTCCCCAAGTCCACCACTTCCCCGAATTTGCTCTAAAATGTCAAGCTCATTACCTCCCTAACCAGAGAACCATGGTTTCTTCATCCAGAGAAACATTTTTCTCTATCATGCCAGACACCATTCATCAGATGCTACAGATACTTAGATCCAATTCCCCATCCCCTTTCAACCTTGAAATTCTAACAGAGTTGTATTAGAATCTGTCTTTTCCTTAGAGAGCCCAAATTTTTGAGCTTTTCATCCCACAAGATGTTCAGCTCCCCAATACATATCCCCCATACCCTTCTTCCCTGTTCTCAGAAAGAGGAAACCAAGTAATTTCATCACTCTGTTCTCTACTTGGCTATTTTTCGGACGAGTGGGTAGACAAACCTATATTGGGTTTCCTATCCATTTTCTCGGCCAAGGAAAAGGCTACCATCCAGTTCGACTTCAGCACTTTCCTAGCAGAGAATATCCATGATCATCTCTCAAAATTCGCCACAAGGGGCATGTTTTGGTATTCCTCTATACTGGCCTACATGTTCATCTTCTTTCAGACAGAGAAGTTCCCCTTCCTGATGAAGAAAATGGACAAGGACGGCAAACCCCAGGAAGTAACATCTTGGACCTCACTACTCAGAAGAAACTCTACAGAATTCATCTTCAAACAGTTCATCGAGCAGTTCTACCATCCTATGGTGAGCATGCTCAGTGGGAGGCCTGAGCCAAGGATAAATGAGGATATCCAATGACTTTTGCACCTCTCAGACCTCGCTAAAATAGGATATTGGTACCTGTACTAGAACTTTATAGAAATCAGAGTATACGGGTGCAAGTTGGCTCCATATAAGCTACCCAAGTATCTTTTGTTGAGGATATTTTCCCTTGAATATATAAGACAAATGATAAATTCTGATGAAATACACTTTGTGTCTTTGAAGAAGAGACAACAGCTGAGGATCAAGGGGAAAATAGGGTCATTTGTCTGCAATAGTCGAGCTGTCAGGGAAGAGGCGTATAAACTTTTGAGGGAAATGAAGTTTGACACAATTTTCCTATGGCACTACGATCTGAGGGGAATCATCACAGAGATGAGAGTGAAGAACAAGAATATCCCGTATATTCATGCACCCAAGATGGGTATAGAGAAGTTTGCAAATCAAACGGAGTGGGAGGCAAGTACACTGGAAGAGGTAGAACACCAGTCTCCTCAAATCATTATCTCTCAAACAAACACACCATAGGCACCTAAAGAGAAAAGACCCAGAAAGGATCTGTCTCTTGTTTTTGAAGTCTCGGTTGGAGAGTTTCGGATGCACACCAAAAGACCAAAATCTTGTCATATGACTGAAACGACTGGTGAGAAGGAAACACATCCCATCACAGCTTTGAAAGGTGATCGGTCACCTCTTATCTCAAGCGATCAGTAGATCATGTCTACTTTTTCATCCCAGAAGAAGATTAATACTTTGATGGTAAATCAATAGAGTCAAGGAGGTGCGAAATTAAGTGTCTTTAAGAAATATGATATGATCAAGAATAAGAATCAAATGTTGACAAGAAACACGTATGCTCAGTTTCTGAAGCAAACATCCACGGTGCAGCATCGACTTTTGTTTACATTTGATACAGAGAAAGGCAGGATGCATATGGCTTTTCTCTAGGCACAAGTGCCCGATCCTAAGGCTATCACTGATTACAAAAGAGAAACTTTTGAATTCAACACCAAAGATGTACATCCAGCTGATCAGATGGATCTGCATCGACAAATTGGAGAAATTTTATTCTACACCTTGGAAAAATCTTCTACTACTGCCACTAAATTGCAAGTTTCTCTGAACAATGTTCAGACGCAATTGAAACTAGAGAAGATATCATCCTTTGCAAAAGACAATAGAATTAAATATTTGGAATATCTGGTGCTCAAGATTGGATATGATCCCTCCAATGTAAAAGCAGCAGAGGAGATGGTCAAGAAGAAAAATGTGGACATAGCATCCCTGAGAAAACAACTGAAACTGCCACCTACAAAAGACTCACAAGAAAAGGAGATAGCCGAGGCAGAGGGTGAAAAGGATGAAATGCTCAAGATGATCGTGGAATAGAAAACACAATTAAAATAAATTGAAGAAGAACTGGAACGACTAGTAAAAGAGAAAGAACAATACCACATTTCCACTTTCTGGAGTCAGTACTGCAACCGTAGCAGCAACCTCCACAATAGAAATTTCATCAGACGCTCCACTATCAGTTCTAGAAAAGACAATATAACTATCAAAGTCCATGGAGGAAATGAGCTTATAGGAAACAAAAATCAGTAGACTTAAAAGGGAGGTTGAGAGTCTTCAAGAGCTCAAGAATTCTTACCAGACAAGTTTCCACATCGAAAAGGAAACAACGGAAAAACTCAAACGGTAACTACAGCAGATGAAAAATAAAACAATGGAGGGAAAAACACTTGTCGAAGCTAAGGAGAAGATTTGGATGGATATCGCTAGATCCATAAATGATATTTGGCCTATGGTGCAAATCATGTTTGAACAAAATGAACTAGTGTTGAGGAGTAGACAATCCATTGATAAGATCAGAAGAGATCTGGGGGATATGCCCACTGAAGAAAACAAAATCATTCAATTTTTGAATTCAAAGACCAGAGAAGAGATAGAATATCTGAAAATAGAAGACATGACCGAAACCATCCTTGAAGTCAAGATAATTCTGACCAAAAGGGGGTTGATGTTGCAACTGGAGGAGAAAGTCCAAAACATGGACGTTGGAGTTCAGAAATTTTTCAGCAAAATTGATGCTTTGCAGAAGAAATCTTTTCCTGGTTGGTTGGTTTTGAACGATAAGGTAATGACCTTATCCGACTACAAGCATAAGATTTCCATGGTGGCAAAGGACAATTCCAAGTTCTCAGGAATACAGGGCAGTATTACAGGAAAGGCATTCTTAGAGACTTTGTAACCAGACCCCAACATACAGCATGAGATCAAGTATATTTTTACAATTAAACCAACATTTACCAAGTATACAGAAGTGGATGAGATCTACCGGAGAATGCTCAAAATTACCACACCCAGTCAGCAAAGGTGGGAGGAGCTATGCAAATTAATCAAATGATAGATGACGTGTATCATATGAGTCATCATGTGCAACATCCAAAGTCATGTGAATGACTCACCAACGACCGTCCCAGAAAATCAGCATGAAGTTTCGACACATCATTATCAATTTCTATATTCTTGTATTCTGTTATTTAGTTAGCTAGATTTTAGTTTTTCCACGTCCTGATCAGTTATGACAGGTTCGTTGTAATTTTTATTATAAAGACTTCAAGATTCGAAGTATTGAGGGTTGATCTCATTCCCAAGCAAGTTGAAGCGCTATAATCTTTATTAAGGGATCTACCAGTAATAAAAGAGAGTTTTTCACAGGATTCATGCGTGTTTACTATTGGTGATGTGTTTCTTCTCATTGCTAATGGTTTTTTTTGTCTTCATGATCACATGTATTTTCTTGTCTAATCATTTAGAAGGAGTCAAGTTGCAGAACTTATTTCATATACTATGTTACAACTTCTAAAGGATTTTACTGCTTTTCTTCCAACAATACGATAAAGAAATTCTTGAATGCTTCTTTACTCTTGTTGTTTATCTCATTTTTTCTGCTAACCCATCATTTTATTCATAAAGAATCCAATAGTTTTCATAATCCTTCCCTATGAAAATATCTTTTCAAAAAATTGTTCTTTGATCTCGAGTTTATAAATATAGACCCCATAGCCCAATGGATGCGTGATTTATATTTCAGCCATCTTTATAAAAAACAAGAGACACTATCTATTATTTTAACTAGCCTAAAATCTTAAACTTAAACAAAGATAAATCTTACAGAGAGATCCCTCTCTAAAACTAGAAGGGCTGGATCCCAATTTCGAAGTGGTTGGATAACGTTATCTCTATTAAATTATTTCTGCCTTCTAACAACCTCTGGAGAATTTACAGGGAGATAACATATTCATGCAATAACTATGTTATGCTTTCTATTATTTGTTCATCCCAGTAATCTCCAATGCTGGCCATTTTGGGATTCTCAACTATCCCAATATTGACTTTATTTACCTTGATCGGCGTGGAAATATCTTATGATTCGATAGGTGGTCTCTCCACTTCTCTTTCACATTCTTCTTATTCGATCTGAATATCGTGTGGATCGTCTTCATCTGGTGCTTCCTCTTGCACATGGTAACATGACAACAGTTCCTTAATTGTATGTTTGTTCCACTGTTGTTCTTCTGTTATGAGTTTGACTTATGGTCCCTCAATGAATATCACTCCTCTTATCTATTTGAGAGTTGCATCTATGTTAGGGTTCTCATGTTCGAATGAGAAAGTGACTATAAAATTATGTTGCAATGTTGTCCAAGTCGCAGTTCCCTTGCATAGTTCCTAGTCTGTATACTAGTTCGCTGGTATGCCCTCTAAGGTGTGTATAAAATGATGAGTCCATTCCTCTAGGGGTGTCATTTTCCACAGTGTTCTACACTCCTCCAAGTGTTATGTTGGTGCCCCTTGTCCATCATACTTCTGCTTCTTGTTTTTTTTATGTTCTGCACCAAACCTTATGCACAGTAACCTCTTACATTGGTACCAATATGTGATTGTATCTTTGTGTGTGCCCCACCATCTTGCAGGTGTGGCCTTGAGTGATATATCAAGTTCTAACATTCTATGGTTCTATAAGAATTCATCTTCATACTATGCCAAGAATGTTTCCAAATTGTTTATTCTATGGAAACTCAGTGATTCTCTAATCTCTGTGTCGACCCATCTCACTGCGTGATTTGTTCGTGCACATCTTCTCATGGATACTTCGTGTAGCCTTTGTTGCCAGTTCTCTAAACTGGTTTCTGAGTCTGTCACACATGAAGTAATGCTCTGCCAACTAAGTATCTCATATGTAGTTGGGTTTATGTAGTCCTCATCATTGGCAGTTGTTCTATACAATTGGTTGATTTCCTCTAAGTCTAGGCAAGTAGGTACTACAAACCTCTCCCCTTCTGATGGATCTAATGGTGCAATGACCCTGTATTCTCTGGACTCAAATGTCATTTTCCTGGTCTTCAAGTTGATTATGGCCTGGTTGTCAAATGCCCAATCCAGACCAAGCAACGCTGGGTAAGGTGTTGTGTCGTCCACTATTTCAATGACTTCAAAATCTGCTTTAGTGTGCACTCCATCTAAGTCTATTATCACTCCTTTCAGTCTCTCGATTGGTAGAACTATGTGTTGGTTTGCTAGTTTCAATTGGACAGGTGAATATCCTAGTGTGGGCTCTCCCATGCATTTCCATGTCTTCTTTGGTAATAAATTAACTTTATATACTATATCCAATATGATGTCTCCCTTGTTAAAATCTCCAATTTTTGCATTCAGTCTGAATTCCCTACTTGTTCTTCTCCTGGCATGTAGGTGATTGATTGTCTTTTGTTCTAGTTTGCCTTCCGTCTCTATACTACATTTTTCTAATATGTTTTGTAATATATTTATAGATGTTGGATCATTTAATACTTTTGCACACGATTGCAAAAATCCTTTGATTCTACTTACTTTTCCCATGGGTTGCATTTAGTTGGTATGATCTAATAGCGGAGGCATCTTGTACTCTGTTGCTTCCTTGTTTTGTTGCACAATTGAAGTTGACGCCCTGTCTTCCTTCTGAAATTATTTTCTGGCTTCCTTAAATACCTCCTTCTACTTCTATGCGTCGAATTGCTTCCTTGGTTCAGTGTTCTTCACCCATTGTTTTTATGCTGGCTCTTGTCAGACTGCGTCGTTTCCTGTTTTAGCTCCTCTGTGAGTAACCATGTTGATGTTTCATCCTTCATCCCTTGCTTCGGCTGAGATCCACTGAACATTCGGGTTGTTATGGTTCCTCTTTTCCTAGATCTTTACTAATAGTTTCAGACATTCTTCTATATCATGGTCCAATGCACGACAATACATACAAGTTTCTGGTGGAAGTGGAAATTCTCTTGCATAATGTCCTAGTTGTTGACAATTGTGACATACCACTGGTCCTATACCTTGTCTGAAACCTCCTCTAGCTCATCCTCCACCTCTATAGCCTTCATGATCTCCTCTCAGTGCGTTATATTGAGGTGCATGATTATACTACACAATATTGTACTAAAGTTGTGTTGTGTTGTATTGTGGTTGTGCTTTATTATATAGTTATTGTGTAGTATTATACTGCTACTGCACAGTGTTGTATGGAGCTTGAACTTGATTAAACTATGGTGTGGCTTTCCTAGTCATCATTTCTACTTGCACT
This sequence comes from Picea sitchensis, assembly GCA_010110895.2. NCBI lineage: Eukaryota > Viridiplantae > Streptophyta > Pinopsida > Pinales > Pinaceae > Picea > Picea sitchensis. Next base: position 17,361 of record SNQJ01S0073104.1, on the reverse strand, counting down.
CTGTATGCATCTGATGTCCTCTCTCTCATCATATCCATGGTTCTAAAATCTTTGTCATTGTGGCCCACTGACTTTCAAAAGTTGCAATATGAACTCTTTGGGATTGTCTGGTATTTCTGCATCATCGTGTAATAATAAGGTTCGTGACCTAGTTTCTTAAAGATTTTGCACCATAGTCCTTCTGTTGGTAATGGATTTGGCATTCTTGTTTCCATATACTGCACGAATGTTGGAAATTCGTTCTTGTGGTGTCCTTATGTCCTGCATGTGGTACACCAAACAACTTCCTGTTTGTCCTTATTCTTATTCTGGTTTAGCTGACACGTTAAATTATTCAAATATTCCTTCAATTCTTCGATAGATGGGTCTATCTACTAGTACTGATTTTCTTCCAGTTGCAGGGCTGCCTGCAGAGCCTCTGCCTGTGTCTGGAACTTATGTTGTCTCAATGGGTATTTTAAGTGTGGGAGCAGTGAGTTGACAAATAGGTGTCGATGTTGCATATCGACCATGAGATATTTCAACTTTCCCTTCAGTCGCTTGAATCTTTGGTCAATCTCCCAAACAAATTCTCCTGGTTTATGTCGAATTTCTATCATCTCATTCATGTATTGATCCTCTGAACTCAGCTTATGGAACTCATTTATCAATAACTTCTTGATGTCTGATAGTGTCCTTATCGTCCCAGGGGCACTGTTTGCTTCGAGACTCATGTACCAGTCTAATACGCGGTCTCTTAGCGTAATTTCTAGTTGCGCACGTTTGGTATCTTCATCAATGATCTTTTTTTATTACCATATATTTTCACAAATAAACAAGTGTTTCTCAGGGTCTTCTGCTTCTTCTCCTTGAAATTTTGGTAATCTGATGGTGGGATCATGTCCTGCCATTCTGAATGTTGAACTACTACCTCCACACGGTGTAGATACTTGACTAGTGCTTCCTAAACTGGCTCCTCCAATTGTTGTTCCTTGTGTATATGTACTTCATGTTGTCTGACTACTTCTGAACTTTGGTTGTCTAAACGGTGGTGTTCTCTTTGGTGTATTAGTCGCACATGGGTTTATGGGTTCCACACTAACATTAATATGGATAGGATTTCTACCTTCTCTTCCCACTCTTGGACCTCTCGTCTTCCTCTCATATGTTGCGCGCAGGATTTCCTCAATCTACTCCACAGCCCGAATATCTTCTACCTCTTCCTCATCACTCACCAAGCCTTCCCTCGCGACTACGACTCTCTTCTTGGTATTCACCTTGTATTGGTAGGGTACTCCTCTACACATCTTTCCAATTGTCACCATGATTTGCTTGATTTGTTCTTCGTCCATCATGATTGGGTCCAAGGGTTACTCCTTCTTTCCCTTATCCTCTCCTCCTTCCATTTGTTTTATTACTGTCAGTGCTTCCCCCCTTCCCCATGCATGTAGGGAAGTTTAGTTTTCTGACTCCATTGTCATTACACCTTTGTTTTATATCAGTATCTTAATAGAAGTATACAACGATCAAATGTACCTTCCTCTAGGTCCACGTAGAAACTCTTTCCCCTCTACATTGTACAACTTCACTGTGTCTACTGCAAACTCTGTTATAAATCCCGCCACAATACTGTCAAGCCAAAAATCTACTACACGGGTGAATTTTTTGTTAACCTGTTGTAGTTGCTCAATCTGTACCGGGGTCCAATAGAGCTCTTGAATCTGGTTCGTTGCGTGGTTATCCTTCAACCTTAGTATCCACTCCCACAGTAAGTGTGGAAAATCATAGAAAAAGACTTCGTGTAAATCAGTAAACACGTATTTCTCAAGATATTTGTGGGGTGTTACTCTAGGGTTTCTGTTATCTTTCTATGCAAACTCCAACTCTTTGGTTTTTAGCCAATTTTTTATCTCTACTTTTGTGGGATTCCACATTCTCAACATCCCCTTTTAGTAGATCATTGCTTTCTTCCCTAATACTTTCTTTATCTTCCTTCAACATATCTTCAACTTATCTCATCTACTCAATCCTCTCTTGTTCCTACCAATGACAATGAAACCATTTGTCAGTTTACTATTCTATTATGTTTAAGTTTGTATTGACCCAGGGTTCATGTTTGTTCGGGTTTCAAATAAAGCCTCTAAAACTATTGGCAATCCTAGTAAACCAGAAGGCAACGCAGCGCATAGAGTACCCTGCGTCGTCTCACCGGAGATAGATTTAATGGGTGGCTATAAGACTCATGTGTTTACAGCCTATGATTGAGTACGAGATAAGAGAACTATATATTGAACCACTATTATCACTTGTAACCACAATGTACTAATATTTACGAATAAGCAGAAAATATAGAAACTCATTCAATAAGAATAACAATAACTACTGAAGAAAACAAAGATATGCATGCATTCATCACATAACACAGATGTTACCTTGGTTCACCCCCTTTTGGGATACATCCACAAAGATTTGTCTCTCATCTCTTTTATTATAGTCGTTTTGTCGCTACAGCGTCCTGCGCTTACAATTCTCCCCGTTGGGTAAGATCTATATGAGGCAGACTAGATAGCACCAGGCTCCTTAGCCTACGACATAACCCTCAAGACCTACCCTCCTTCATCTTATCTAGCTCAACAACTTACAAAATTAGTTCATACAACAAAATATTACCTAATCACTCGCTACATTACTTCTCTTTCTAATGACACTAGTCTCTCTAATCAAAACCGAACCCACTCTCTAATAATAATCAACCAACCCCTTATGATACCTAAGTATCTATATTTATACATTTTTGTCTCTTCAACCATTTACAACCCTTAATTTCATTAGGTATTCCCTGCATGCGCACGTTTTGTTCTTCCTTCCAGCTGTTGATTTCCTCGTCCATGCTTTCTTTCCCAAAATTGCCTTTCTTTTCCACTTCGGCCTGGCTCCAACACAGTGCCTGCAAACAGCAGAGGGAATCGATGTCTCTAGTAGGTCAGTGCATACAAAAAGAAGAGGGGATCAGTGTCTCTTGTAGGTCGGTGCCTAAAAATATCAATGGGGATCGATGTCTCGAGTGGGTCAGTGCCTAAAAATAGTAGAGGGTATTTGTGTCTCATGTAGGTCAGTGCCTACAAAAAACAATGGGGATTGGTGTCTCCAACAAGTTTGTGCCTACAAACATTTGTAAATGTAGGTTGGTGCCTACAAATTTATAAGAAGATTTTTTTTGTGGCTGTCTACCGAAAGGGCTTCCACATTAAATATTGTCTCTTCTTGTTGTTACATTTATGTGATTGCTTCATTATGATTTATGAATGTTAAAAAGAAAAAGATAGACTTATATTTATTAATTGCCCCTCTCTCAATATAAGTGTGTTCTCAACAATGTTGGATTGCAACATTCCCCTATGGTTATGTCACATTGCAACATTCATCAAGGGTTATGTCACATTGTGAAATTTCTCAAGGGTTATGTTGGATTACGACATTCATCAATGGTTATGTCACATTGAAACATTAATCTTGGCTTACTTATGTCAAATTGATATGGTCCTTGATGTTTATGTTGATATGTGACATTCATCAAGGGTTGTGTCGCATTGTGACAATAAGAGGTCAACCACATTATTAATGGGCTTAATATATTCCTATTGACATTCACTGAGATTTATGTCAGGTTATGATGTTCCTCAAGGGTTATGTTGGATTTTGACATTCCTCATTGATTACATCAAATTACAACATTTATCTTCATTGGCTTATGTCAAATTGTTACATTCCTCAATGGTTATGTTGCATTGTGACATTCATCAAGAGTTATGTCGCATTCTGATTATGGTTGACCATGGTTGACTATGGTGTATCATGTTTGACTATGGTTGAATATGATTGAGTGTGATTGACAATGTTTTACTATTGATGACTATGTTGACCAATTGAGCATGGTTGACTTTGGTTGACTATGGTTTATTATTCATAAGTATAGTAGACCATGTAGAAATGGTTTTACCATGGTTGACTATGGTTGACCATGTTTGACTTTGGTTGACTCTAGTTGACCATGTTTCATTGTTTAATAACAATGTGACATGAAGAGGTTGACTTCACTAATATGTCATATGTATCATTATGGTTGAATTCAATATTTTGTCAAAATGTCACACTAAAAGGTTTATAATGTAGTTATATCTATTGTGTTGTTCATATTAGTCGATTTATGTTGACATACTATGTTTATTAATGGTTATGTCGCATTGGATTTGTTTGATTATGTTTAACCATAGTTGATTATGTTTAACCATAGTTGACTATGATTGACCATACTTGGCCATGTTTCACTATGGTTAATGATGGTTTTACCATGGTTGATTATGTTTCACCATCATTAACCATGATTAAATGTGTTTGACTATGGTTGACTACAGTCAACCATGTTTGAGAATGGCTTAATACAATTGACAAAGGGTGACTGTGGTTGACCATGTTTCACTATGGTTGAGTATGGTGGACTTTGGTAAATTATTTTTAATATTGTTGACTTTGGTTGACCATGATTGAATTTAGTTGACCATATTTGAATATGGTTAATTATTTTTTACCATGGTCAACTATGGTTGATGATGTAGGAGATCGAGATGGACTTGTTTCAAGTAGAGATCAAGTTCATGGTTTGTGGATTATTGATGGTCTAGTGAAGGTGTACAAGGAGAAGAATACATGGATTATAGTATGCAGATAGTCTGTGTGAATATTGTAGGAAGTATACTATGTTACAGAATGAGAATGTTTGTTGCATATGACATGGGCACTAGAAGTACGCATTGGGAATTTCCCAAGTTGTTGTAGAATGTGACAGTTGTTGCAAAATGTGACAATGGCTACAAAACATGATAGCCACTACAAATGTGGTTGTGGGAATTGGAGCTTTATACCATGGATCATGTGGAATATCTCTTGGCTACCGAACTCCCTAAGCCAATGCCATATAACTGAGAATCAGAGAAAAATAGAAATGGTCAAGAGGAACTTTGTCCACACGTGTAGAAGGAATCCAAAGCACATGTTGAATAAGGAACATGTTGTTGAGTGGCAGGGATAATTTCAAGAATGGAAATGTATATTAAACGGTAGAAACATTGGAGAATCTTACTAGTCTTTAATATGAAAACTATTAAATATTTGGCGATATTTTGTGAAAATATTCAAATTTCTAAGAATGTTATATAGTTTCTATAAAATTATGGTGATTTTTAAGGTCAAATAATTTTATCCTATAGAATTTGGGCAGACTATTTTTAGAAAAGATATAAATTTGCAAATCATTTTTTGGGAAAAAGCATGGAAAATTAGCCCATGGGAGAAATTTTGCCCCTAAATTTCCTTGGTTAGAATCTAAAAGGTCACATAGTAGAAAAAGAATATGTAGGAAGATTATTTGGTCTCAAGTTAGCAACTAAAAAAGAATGGACGTTGAAATAGTGGTAGTTGAAATAGGCACATGAACAAACCATTTAGAAACTGAAGGCAAACAACGTAATGAAGATGAATAAATACAACATTCGTGATGAAGAGAAACAAGGATAGAAGAAGAGAAAGAGAGTGTGTTCAGGAAGTTGATAAAGAGTTAATGGTTGAGGTTGTCATGGACTTTGGCTCAACAACCCAACGATATTTTTAATTTGATATGCAGTTATCGAGCCATTGTAATTATTTTCTATACAAATGAATAAAAGAAGAGAGAGAGAGAGGCCAAGTGCTAAATGGTGGTTTTTACCTTTAGGTTTAAACATTAAATCTCCATGTAATGTGTGAATGAATTTTGTGGATATTTGTTGTTATATTATGCATTTTTGTAGATCTTATAGTTGTTGATTTTTTGTAGAGGAGAAATGGATGAATGATGTGTATTTATGTCATATATATACACACACTCATTCATCCATTTATCCTCTACAAAAAATCAATAGTTAAAATATATAAAACAATATAAATCCATGTAGGAAGATGTTTCTGCACCTAACAATTGTGCAAAGATGATTATGTGAAGACCATGCATTGGAATTATAATTATCTGTGTGTAGGTGTAGCGGGGATGATTTAATAATTTGTGTAAGTTCCACTGTGTTCCAAATGTGTTTTCTATATGAATGGTGTAGAATCACTTCACCTATGTGTGTAGGATCATCTGGAAAAGGAACATTGTAGGACTATAACCCACAGGTTGTTAGCACATCTATTACTAGTATATTTTTTTCATCATTAGGATGAGTTATGCCTAAATCCCTATTGTAGATCCATGTGAAGGTTGATTTTCACTAAATAAGGATACAAATTGTGAAAGAAGGACATATTAGTGCATATTTGTGTTATGTATCAACCAATTATTTATGCTGCTGGAGAGCAGATTGTGGTGGATGTGCAACTTTTATTGTTGTAAAGTTCGAAGGATTTATTAATTATTTCATATGTTTTTAGATTTTTTACTTCTTAATATTCTATGTAGATTAGAGTCCGTTGGGATAAACCATGAACTATAGGTGGTGGTATTTATCCTCCTACACCACGTGATATCATATCTTGGCAAGAGAAAATGTATGTGTATGTGGGTGTAACAATGTTGTTGATAATTCTCTCCTAGGCATACCATTGGTCCTCTGCCTGAGATATTATGTTGTTTTATTCTTATTGGACAAGGGGTCTCGACTCCCCTACATCAATTGAGAATGTTTGAAGGCCATCCTTAACTTGATTGTGTGTTTGGGCCATTATATGGGTAAGTAGAAAAGTCAATGGTTGAATTTTCATCTCGATTGACTTATGCCAACTTTTTATGTTCCTCAACAATCATTTCACATTAAGACATTACTTAAGGGTTATGTTAGATTGTGACATTCCTTCGAGGCTATGTTGGACTGTGACATTTCTCCATGGTTATGTCACATTGCAATTTTCATCAAGGGCTATGTCACATTGAAACATTCCTCAAAGGTTAATTGGATTGCAACATTTATCCATGGTTATGTCACATTATGCTATTCATCTTAGCTAGATTATGTCAAATTGATACATTCATTGATGGTTATGTTGCATTGTGACATTAAGATATAAACCACTCTATTAATGTTCTTAAAGTATGCCTATCAACATTCATCGAAGATTATGTCAAAATGTGATGTTCCTCAAGGGTTATGTTGGATTGCAACATTCCTCACTAGTTATTTGACATTGCAACATTCATTTCTGTTGACTTATGCTGAATTTCTACATTCCTCAATGGTTATGTTGCACTATGGAATTCATCAAGGTTTATGTCACATTTTTATTATGGTTAACCATGGTTAACTATGGTTGATCATGTTTTATTTTGGTTAATTATGATTGACTATGGTTGACCATGATTTACTATTGATGACTATGTAGACTGGTTGAGCATTGTTGACTTTGGTTGGCCATGGTTGACTATGGATGATAATAAACCATGGATAACATAGTCAACCACAATAAATCATAGTTAACCATGGGTTACTATTGATGACTATGTCGACTTGCAATGTTCCTCACTGGTTATGTCACATTGCAACATTCATCAAGGATTATGTTGCAATGTGAATGTGGTTGACTTTGGATAAGTTTGATTGATTATCATTGTCTTAAGTTGACTATATGGTTTCCTTTATGGTTTAGAGTGTTTTGATATGGTTGAATTTGGTTTAAAATTTCTACCATTGAAATCTTTTAAGAAGGGCAGAGATGATTCCATTTGGTTTAAAATTTATACCATTGAAATATTTTAAGAACGTCATGGAAAACCAAAGTTCAGAGGATACTAAAGCTCACCAAAATGACAAAAACATGATGCACATAGAATCTTTGTCATCAACCACACACCTAAAAATATTCATGCCACATGAAGATATCTAGATCTGAAAAGAGGTGTGGTGATGAATTCATGTTGTATCCTAATCAAGGTCAAATGTAAGTAACCAAGCATATGAAGGATTGGTCCCACCAATAGAATTAAATTATGCCTTATTCTACAAGGGATGGATCTAAAGGACTTCTAAAGAAAACACAAAACAAGGTTCCTACACTAAATCTTTCACAATACTGTAATTTTGAGCAACTTAGGTATTTGGATTATGCATAGTCCTTCATAATACACCCTTGGGAGGGAATTTAATTGTGTCAATAACTACCCTGTCTATATAAATAGGGTTGATTTACGTGGGAGATTCCTTATCATTTGATCCAATTACTGGAGATTCATAATTACGATTCCTGGTCTAAATGTTGACATCCCTATAACACATGAAAATATTGATACTCAAAGTACTTACCCCATGTGATGGGGCATCTTGATTTCCCCCTTGAAAAGTGACAAGGTTACCAGTGACCAGTAATTACCGTAGGATTTTTAGCTTCTTACTCAACCATCCATTTTTGGTTTTCCTCCCTATTGGGGCATAGGTGAATTAGCTAATCTCCTTTGCAAATATTACGAGGAAATTTGACCTTTGTCCTCTCCTTTTTTCCCCCAGCATCATCATTTATTTCGTTATTTTTAGTGGTAACTTGACAAAACTTAGAATTTTTCTTCTTATGATTTGTTTTCCTCTAGGTCATTGATTTCCTTCGAGATTCATATATTGCATAGTCATAGGTTGATTTGTATTTATGGAAATTTGTCCCATTTGACTTCCCACCTGATTGACTATAGTATTTCCAAAAAACCAATCACACCATCAACATTAGGTCTTGGAATTCATGTTACAGAATCAATATCGAAACAAGGAACATTTGGAATTATCTCATATAATATCCAAGACTAGTAATAAATCAAATCCAACTTCTAGGATTTAAAAATGACTTGTTCTTCTATGACTACTTCTCATAAGGATACATCTTTGGAAATAGTAGGTAATAAATATTTCACAAACCAATTAGCTAATAAATTGTATGGAATATAAACTCTAATCAATTGACATATTTTGTAAAATATGGTGAGTATATGCATAAGAGATCTAGCTAGTAGAAGAATGAACACATCTTTCAAAGGTAAGAAGACGAGAGAAAAATTTGAGAGAAAATAATGAGAATTGTATTAACCAAAATGAATGAATGATAAAATAAAAATTATATCCTTTGTATTTCTCAGCTAATGCACCATAGTGGTGGTCTAGAGATATCTAGACACACTCAAGAAGTTACGAGAGTTAACTGCCACCTAGTCCTTGTTAACTAGTAATGTAATCTTTAGTTAACTGGATAGACTAGAGTGAAATGAGGAGGAGATCAAGCATGAAAAAGGAATGCACCTTCATAGTGATGATCCCAAGGTAAGTGTGCATCACTGGTGATGATCCCGAGGTTACTTGGTGATAAAACCAAAGTTACCTTGAATGACTCCACTCCTCTAGTCAACTGAAGAGAATATTCTCCTATAATGTAAGAGAGATTCCTAAAAAATAGGACACTCTCAATAATGACTAATAAAAATATGAAAATAAGGAAAAAATATCCTAGGTGTGTGTAATATATCCATCTTTTTCTCCAACCATGGATGTGATAAAAAATATGAGTTGAGGTATTTTCTCATAATGGTGTTAGTAGTTTAGTTCTAGTCTCATAATATGATGGGTAATTGGAAATGTGCTAAGAATTTCATAGCTAACGATGAGAAGTTGTTTTAATATGCATGTGGAAACTCAATGTGCCACTTAGTAGCGACCTCTATTAGAGTTCTTTGAAAAATCTACAAATGCACATTATCATCCATTAATAAATTCAATGAGCACTAAAGATGAAAATTCATAACATGATTTGATGGATCTTCTTTACGCTTACCCTCAACTTTTGGTATATCTAAAAAAAATTGAGTTGGTATATTAGGCCATAAAGGATCATGGCTAATTGGTTCATTCACAAGACAAGATAGACTAGACAAGTTTAACGTCGCGAAAAATGCAAACTGAGGCAAGGAAATAAAATTAAGGTTGATAAATGGTGAATTTGGCACCTCATCATATGCCACATTACTGCTTGGATAATTTCCCCCATTCACATTTCCACTGCGAGGAGTTTAACTCGTTTCTAGGTGTAAACCCTACACCAAAATGAAACCCCGTGTTGGGTACAGATGTAATTCCTTTAGGAAATCCATAAACAAGATTGATTGTGATTCCAGGTGAAAAGTTGGATCTGGGAGAAAATATAGAACTATGTAGTAAATCTATATCCAAAAATATTTTTTCACCCCAAAGTAGATACAAAACTACGACAATAGTTCCCATAGTCAAGAGTATATTACTAGGGAAAACTAATGATGGTATAGTGATTGTGACACCAATCCAATATATTCATACACAAAGTACTTCTGACTTCACCTACATACTTCATTCCATAGAAAATCCTTCAAACCCTAGTCATGTGTAGCATTCACGCCCTAGCCAACCTCATAGTATCATTCCAAAATATAATCCCTAAGGGAAACATCACAACCTCAGAATAACACACACGGAAGCATCACATTGAAGAAAACATCACAACATCATAATAGTGCATATGGCTACATCACAGTGACGACAACATCACAACCTCATAATAGCACATACAACAACATCAGAATGATGAAAACATTGCAACCTTAGAATAATGTACATGGTGGAATCACAATGACAAAAACGTCACAACCTCATAATAACACACATGGAAACATCATAGTGACAGAAACATCACAACATCAAAATAGCACATACAAGAAACATCATAGTCCTATAGAACACCTTGAGAACGTGAAATACCCCAAGAAACTCCCTTAGAATTCTCTTGCACACCTTTAGATCCCAAAAATACACCCCAACACATTTAGGGCACCTCAGATCACTTCCATGCACCTCAGAAATTATATCTTACACATTTTCTCTACAAATGCATAAATATATCTTGTATGTATAGTAATTATGTCCCCACTTTCAGGGATGACCTGTAAAGACTGGTTTAGTCGACCTCATTTTGTTGGTTGGGTTGTCGAACAGAAAAATTCATATCACCTCATTCCTTGGGAGTTAGAGAGAATTCCATATACCATTGGAAAGGTCTTGGAATAGTATTTGCAACCATATAACTTATGCTCCAATTTGAGCTATGCATGTAGGGTAAAAATTCCTTCAAAGATAAGGTATCCAAACAAACCATCAAAAGTCCAAAAGTAATACTTTCAACAATATCCATCTTGCAATCTTTGTTTTGGAAATTTGTAGGCTTGTAATATTTATCTTGGACATATGTAGACTCCCCTTGTCTTTGACATCAATGACAACAATATTTCCAACAAACCACCCTTAAAATCCCTGGAAATGCTCTCCCACGGTCTAGTAGGTATAAGTAGGGGATGGTATAAACCTTTATTTTTGTTATTTGACTTGTTGGTTCATCAAATTATGTACCCTATAATAAACCTAACTACATGTTATTTCATTCTAATCAAATACACATAACTTTGTAAGTTGGAAACTATTTTCTCAACACCAAGATCCCTTGCAACTTTGGAGGTGTGAGCCTCCTCACTAATAAGATACACTATTTCACCTTTGGGAACATAGAGCTTGTTTATATTGTATGGAAACCCATCTTGGAGATGATAGTTAGACTTAATGTCACCTTATTATACACAAATGTTCCCTTGTCACAATTGAAAGACCTCTTGAAAGTCCTCATCTTCTATGTATGCCTCTTTGTATGTATTATGGGTTAAATGCTCCATGTGCATAAGAGTTCCAAAATCTATGATATTGGAAGTAGGTGAAATTGAAAGAATATATGCCAAATTATTAGTGTTACCCTTATTATATTTAATCATTGTATGAAATTGTTGTAAAACCCCTTTCCACTTATAGTGTCTAGTTTTTTAAATCTTACTCTAGGCCTGCAAATACAATAGTCACTAGTGATTAGTGTGGATGATGGTCTCCTTGCCAATAATATAATGCTTCCATTTCTTAATAGATTTAAATAGAGCATAGAATTCCATATCATATGTATGGTAGTTTTAGGACTCCACACATAAAATTTTAGAATGATAGCATATCAGCTTTCCTCCCCGTATCAAGACCGCTCTCACAACATATGCACTTGTATTTGTTTCTACTTCAAAATGTTTCTTTAAATCAGGAAATTCAAGAATTGGTGCTTGACTAATTTTTCATTTTATCTCATCAAGATATTTTTGTTGATTCTTTCCCCACTGGAAACTCTTGCCACTGGATATTATGATATGGAGTGGTGTATACACAACTGAAAATGATGTTATAATCTTTCATAAGAATTGTGCTGCCAAACAAAGATCTTAACTTCGATGAAATTAGTAGGAGTTGGCCACTTGAGGATGACCTCCATCTTTGTGGGATATATATTTAGTTTCCCTCCACCAACAGCATACACTAAATACATTAATAATTGTTAGGTGAATTCACATTTATTTATATTTACCAGTAGTTGATGCTTTTTTAGAGTCTCTAACACTTGCATGAGATGTAAGATATTATCTTCCTAGGTAGAGATATAAACCAATATATCATATAAGTACACTATTACAAATGAATCTAGAAAGGGACACAATACATAATTCATCAAACACAATTGTATTTGGTTCATTACATAAACCAAAAGGCATTACTAACCATTCATATCAGCCTTTCCTTGTCTTGAAGTGGTATTCTAGCTGTTTTCTTATTTATCGTGTACTTAGTGGTATCTCAATTAGAGATTAAAATTAGTGAATTACTTGATGTGTTGCAATTGATCTAGCAGGTCATCGAACCTATGTAGAGGGTATCGATTCTTGAGTCTGATCTTATTCAAATATCTGTAGTTGTAAACATTCTCCAAGTCCCATTATTCTTGGTACTATGATGATAGGTGATCCATAAGGTAACGTGCTCGGTCTAGTTACCCCCTACTCCAATATCTATTGCAATCATTTCTTCACTTCATCTACTTCTAGTGTAGACTATCTATACAACCCAATGTTTGGAAGTGGGGAGTCAAGTGATGACTATGTCTCATGCTCCACTTCCCTCTTAGGAGGTTAACCCTTTTGTATCTTAGAACAATTCGTTGTACACTTGAAAAATCTCCTCTAATTGGAATTTTTTCTCTTTAACACACCCCTCTATAGATGCCTTTACTTTTACCAATTAATCTCCTTGTTGATTCTCTATTAAGAATATTAATACAAACTCCCTACTAGAGCTAGTCAATTTCTTTGCTTGGATAGTACTTATCAAAGAGATCTTGGATTTACCTCTATGTGCATTGAAGAGGAAGGATTTCCTATCCTTCATTTGGTGGTTTTGTTTTTCTCTCCTCATAAAGAATGCATCCCTCATATGCATGTAGGGCCTTCCAAACACTACACCACACACATCAAGTGGTACTACATTTACCTCCACTTCATCAATATAGTTTTCACTTATAAAAAAAATGATATTACACTATTTAATAACATCTAGTTCTTCATCCTTGTTTACCCATACTAATGGATATGAGTGAGGATGGTCATGAACTTCCAATCCAAGATTGCTAACCTGATCTTCTACTACAAGGTTGGCCTATGAATCCAAATCAAATAGAGAATCCACCATTTTTTCTTGACCTGGATCGTAAGATGGAAGAGTTTAGTCATCTCCTTCTCTTCCTTGAGATGGAGGCTACTTGTATTCACCTCCTTCTGCATTATGGTATAGATAATATTTTCATCAACATCTAAGCTACTCTTTGTCTGGTTTCATGACTCCATGGATAACATGTTCTTCTTCTTAGAATCCTTCTTGTGATTCTTTGTATTCAACCTCAGATGTAGCTTCCAACACTTATATTTGTTGTGACCATCAATATTACAATAGTTACAGTGGTTTTTTGGATCCTTTCATTAAAGTTAAATGGATATTGTCTTATTTTCCTTTCCTTTCCACTTCTTATTTCCCTCCTTGGAAGCATCTTGGTAGTCTTTTTGCTTAGAACCACCTGGTTGTATTTTATTATTATCCATGTACTTCAAATATTGTTCTTGCACACATGTGTCATCAACTATCCTAGGTTTAAACAGAATCACTTACATTTGTAAATGATTATATATACCACCAAAATACTTTAGGAGTATATATGGCTTTTTGGGATATATACCCAACACAATGACCATAATTTTGAACTTTATGGTGTTCTCTTGCACACTCTACCCTTATTTCCACCAAAGGTTATGCCAATGGATCCACTAGTCCTCTTCATTCCCAATAAGGTAGATATGTGAATTAATGAGGGTTTTAAACACCTCCCACTTAGTCATTGGGAGATCACCTTCTATCCTAAACATCTTTGTGTGAATTTCCCACCAATAGTGGGAAAAATGAAATTTTTCATTCTTCTTTCGATGTTATGAACATTGAAATAAACTTATAAATTTTTCAACCATTGATTCGACTTAACGAAATCAATCTCACCTCACTAGCAAATTTGGGCCATTTTGCGACGACTATTTTGATGCTCTTGCGACGTTATGTCGTGGAATCTGGAGCGAATATTGGGTCTCCCAAACCTCGCTTCGCATGACGTGGCACGTGCGACGAACCTGACATAACGTTGCAAGAGCGACGATAGTAGGGAGTTGTCACAATTGAGACAAAGAAGAAATATCGTCGCCAGAACGACTAAGTTGGGAAATCGTCGAAAGAGCGACAAAGTGTGGAAATCGTCGCAAGAACGAATAGCGATGAAAATCATCGCAAATGAGACAATGTAGAGATATCATTGCAAGAGAGACAATAAAGGGAGATCGTCACACACTCGACAATAGGCAGATTGTCACAAGATCAACAAACATAACAAAGTTTGCGACGAATCAACTTTCGGAGGGGTCGTCGCAAGAGCGACAAAAACATGGTATATTGCGACGAAATTGCTATACAATTTTTTGTGATTTGTATAGCAAGTTCATCACAATATTTTTATGGGGTCGTCGCAATTGCGACAATAACAATTTATTTAAAAAAAAATGATTTTTGAGAAAAATAAAATAAAATTTTAATTTTGAGCCAATTATACAAGGTGATATTATTGCACACTAAAGAGGTTCTTCCAAGTGAATTTGTTTCATTTATAGAGTGTTGGTAAGCATGTGCAACATAAAAAAAAATGTTTCCATGCTAGGAACCAATTGGTCCTAGTAGAAGGAGGCCATTCACACATCCTCTTGTGGAATTTCTACATGATAGCATAGCTAGGAACTAGAGATAAATCCATAGCAATAAATCAAGCCAGTAACAAAATCCAACATTTATAGTTAGATCCATGGTCAAGAGAAACAAAAAGATGACACATGTTCTAGATTGGTCCTCTAATATTTTGGATAACAAAAACACTCTCAATGGGGAGGATTGAATTGAAATGGATCTGAACACAAGAATGATTGTAAGAATCAATACCTACAAGTGTAATTTAAAAATTAATAAAGGTTATATAATAAAGGATAATGCAGTAATTAATAAATTAAATGAGACAGAAAAAAAAGTAAAACAAAATAAAATAGAAAAATGAAAATTGGAGCAAAAAAGAGAGAGAGCAATGGGAACTAAAAGGTCAGTCTCTTGGCCTTCCCATTACCCCCATGATATCCTATTCATCCTTTTGACACGAATCTCAAAGGGTATTTTGGCCAAAGAGGAAAGTATGCAGAAATTTCCATGAGTTACATTGTAACGAAAGATTCTCAAAATGAGAATTGAGTAACCATTGAAATTTGTTTTTCCCATTTGGGTTGGTTCTAGAGTAAACATTATGTTATTGTGTGACATCTCATTTATGTTAAATTAATGGAATATAAGTTGGATTGGAGTTTAATTAAAAGAACAACTAGTGTCCTATACAAAAGTTATTGAAGATGAGATACTAGCATGCTATGTCTCATATGCAATATGTAGAAATGATGGAGGAACTATTGAGATGCAGGAGGAAACAATGTTACCCTTGTGGATCCCTTTGGAATATTAGTAGATGATCCCTTTGGCGTATTAGTAGTATGTGGTTTGAGAAACTTTGGTGGTAGTGAGAAATCTTGAGTATAATCGAGCTTGCCTTTATTGTTATGTGGGACTTCATATTTCAAAGTGAAATTTTGGGAGCTGATGATTGGCATTGTTACCAGGGTTGAAAAAGTTTGATTCCCTGGATTCAATAGATCTGATATAGCATGGTGTTGGGAAGTCATATTTCTTTGAATCATTAATTTAAAGTTGATTGTATTGAGGGTGAGAGAAAGAAATGGTATGCAACGGAATTCAATATCTCACATGGTAACTCCAATTATGGAGCACATCCCTTTGATTTTTATGGATAAATTTTCTCTAGTCCAGGAGGATCAAGATCTTGACTACTATAGTTTTGTGCAACACAAAAGAGATATTGATGCGGGTGGTGAGAATAATATTTAAGTATTAAAATAATAGAATTGGATATAACCCTAAGAAGGGTAATCTTTGTCAAATCATTGTCAATGGAGAGTTATATGAGGATCCTCTATATGACATTTACTACCATGATTATGAAGAAAAACATCATAATTTGATATTTTTCTTGGATATCACTTTTAACATTGTGTTATGGGTATGGGAGGTCATATTAAACACATCCGATGCATATCGTGGGGCTTCACAAACCATAATAATTGTTGTTATAGTGGGTTCCTTTCCTAATATTTCCATTGAAGGTTTAGTTACAAGTTTTGAACTATATTCATGGTGGTTGTTTTTGCTACTCGGTTCTCCTCTTTTTGTATGGAAATGCCTAGAATTTCCAAGTGGAGGCATTGTGTTAGTTGGAGAAGATGATGACATCTCATTCTCTCTTTTATTATCCACAAAAGTTGCATTATTTTCTTACTTATTGTAGCTTAGGTGACATGCTATCACAACTCTCTCATTGTAGTTTATTTTTTTGACCTCTTCAATGGTGTTGGGTTCCCTTTATCTTGGTATTGGTTCGTAGGCCTAATGTGTTGGCTCAAAGCCTTTACATTAATCTCTAATCATGATACTAGGGTTTTAGGTAGCTTCTTGTGATTGTTTTTTTTGTTTTGAGGGTGTGTTTATCCCACACACCTTATTGAATATATGTGGGGGATAAATTGGGTCTTTTCTCATAGACAGATTGCTCCCTTACACATCAATGAATTGTTTTTAAAGGGACAAATTAGTTGACATATGGTCAAAACTCTCTCATTGTCGATTATTTTGTTTTCTTCGTTGATGGTGTTGGGTTCCCTCTATTTTAGTAGTGGTTTGTAAGATGTGTGGAAAAACCTTGGGAATTTACAGTAATGAATGGGATACTAATGATCCCAAT